>CAAKHF010008546.1:0-10863 GCA_901007745.1 Hippocampus kuda
GCTCACACTCACACCTAGGGACATTTTAGAGTGTTCAATCACCCTGCCATGCATGTTTTTGGAATGTGGGAGGAAACCGGAGTACCTGGAGAAAACCCACGCAGGCCAAGGGAGAACATGCAAACTCCACACATAAAGGCCGGAGCCGGGATCGAACCCGTGACCTTTGCACTGTGAGGTCAACACACAAACCACTCAACCACCGGGCAAGGTCTAGATGAATGCAATAATGCGCAGAGGCACTTTGGATATTAGTTTTCTCGAGAGTTCTCGACATCGGACTGTCCCAATGGTTCCTTTTTCAGCAAAACACAAACCCAGTCAAGACATGAAAGATAGTGGTTTCAGAACAACTCCGTGAACGTCCTTGTGAGCCAGAGTCCAGAGTTGAATTCTCAGTGACAAAGTAATTCTTTCTCCGACTTTGCAAAGAGGAGCTTTGAGGACATGTTCTCCCCGGGCCTGCGTGGGTTTTCTCCGGGTGCTCCGGTTTCCTCCCACATTCCAAAAACATGCATGGCAGGCTGATTGAACACTCTAAATTGTCCCTAGGTGTGAGTGCGGGCGTGCATGGTTGTTTGTCTCTGTGTGCCCTGCGATTGGCTGGCAACCAATTCAGGGTGTCCCCTGCCTACTGCCCGAAGACAGCTGGGATAGGCTCCAGCACCCCCCGCGACCCTAATGAGGTTGAAGCGGTTCGGAAGATGAATGAATGAATGAATGAATGAGCTTTGAGGACACAAAGCCAAGAAACTTTAGTCCTGAATCTCAAGACAATAACAAAGGTCAATGCTGTTTCCATTCACCCATTTTTTGATTTAGTATTTATGTTCATTACATTGTTCACGGCATGAAGATGTATGCTAGCTACAAAAAGAGTAAAGAGAGTTGAATTTTTGAATCTTTGATTAGCGCCACGATTCATTTAGAAGTGGTTCATAGTAAACGCTGTGCTCACAGACTTCAAAGCATTTCTTTTAATTTGAGAATGAGGTGTTCCTCAATTATCTGTATCAATCAAAAGTACATACAGATTACCACAAAACTGTTTTCGAAAATAAAATTGTAGACCCGTGCCTCTCATTTTAGTCAACTGAGTTTTGGTCGATGAGTGTATCAGCCTGCTGGCCCTCTCACTTACCCGGTGACAGTCTCCACCAGACAGCACCTCCTGAATGAAAACTGCTGGGCCATCAGGGCGGTTGGAGCCACCTCCCAGGGTGATGCCCATACTGCTGGATCGGGTCACAGAAATGAGTTGAATCACTCCTTCACCTGGGTGACTGAGAACATGAATACATCATCAGATCAAAGTTACAAAAGGAGGTCTGTTTTTGTAAACGGAGGAGAGTGTCACATTTTGAACTCATCTGACCTGAGTGAGCGCAGCATCGGTCCGCTGTTGTTGTACATGTTCTGAGAGCCAGCTGGGCTTAACAACAAAGGACTCTGGGAGCGAGATGAGGAACCAGAAGACGTACTTTCCAGGTAGCGACCTCCTTGGGATATGGAATAAAGGACAAAGGGTTTGAGAAAACCTTCGTAGTAGGTGCATTCAAAGGCTTCGATTTCAAATGACCCAGCGTCACCCAATGGGACAAGAAACACTCCACCCTTCTTCTCTCTTTCATTGAACAGAACTGTTTACACTCACAATCAAAATGTGCTTGTGATGAGTTAACTTGTTTTCAGCAGTTGACGACATGTTATCGCATCACTGACCCTAGGCAATATGTGTAATCGTAGAAAGCATAATATGAACGGTAAGTGTGGAAGTTACAAAGCCCTCTCTTCCTGCATTTCTTCTCCTCAACACTTGTTTCTTTCCGTTTGGTCTTTGCTCGGTGTGTTTTTCAAAGCTGCTGCACAAACATTGTTTTTTTCCTCCTCCAACTGCATTCAACGCTGATCCAAATAGTGTTGTCGTTGTCCATAATTTTATACTTCTACTCTTGCCTCAACCTTTCTCCAACCTGCTCCTCTGGTGCTTCAGAGACAAAGTGGCGTGAAATGAAGGAAACAAGACCAAACAAGCAACAACTGAAGGTAGCTGTAGTGAAGGAATTCAACCACTCATTGACTTGCAGACAATTTTCGTCCTAGTATTACAAAGTATTGTCCAAATATTTTTCTGAAAACGTATGTGTCAATGGTTGGCGCAAATAAATAATTTAATGAGGAAAATTTGGGCATTAAAAAAAAAACAAAAAACAAAAAACAAAAAACCAAAAGCTGCAGTAAAAAATCTTGAATCTATTGATCTGACCTTCAGCAGTCACATTATCTCTCTACAGGGGATTTAACACAGGTGTGCAGCTACAATATTTAACCCTTTCAGGGACAGCGGTTACTACAGTGGGCATCTTATCATGTTATCAGGTTACAGGGTGCATGAAAGGGTTTTTGAAATTTATTTGAACATTATGCCACTTGTGTAAAACTCACCAAATGACCCAGAATACTTCACTGATAAGTGTTGTGACATATGAACAAAGAATCACTCTTCAATTTACTGACTCAGGTTGGCTAATCATGCCCGGTGTGCAAATATATAGGGAAGCAGCATTTTGATGTCATGATGTCAAAACCCAAACCTCAGATCTCCACTTGCTGCGCAGAAAACACAGTACTGTTCTTCTGCCTGTTTTAGCAAATCTGTACCAGCCAGCTGCCTCTTTTACCAAAGAAACAGATGTTGGCAATTGCGTAACGGACAACTGCACTTGTCCTAAACCATTCTTAAAGCTTGACTGAGCCCATTTAGCCTTTGGGCTCAGAACTTTGAACAAAAACACAAGCTTTTTTTGCTGTATTATGGTCCGTCCAGTACTCACAGCAATTTTCTCTCACATGCAATGATTTCATGAGCATAAGATCATCGATCAGTTGAGCACAAGCGACATTGTACAAACAGGACAGAGCACAGCCTTTCTTACCTTGCTGTATTGGAGAGTTGCGTGTTGATCCTGTGCTACCGTTGGAGCCATATTTTTCCAATAGGTCAGCAAATTCTTTCCTTTCCAGGGGAACAAAGTGTGAAAGTTCACCGGTCATGGACATGAAAATCTACAGTACACACTCCAAATTTTACTCTCATCTTTGTCACTTTGAGCAGTGAGGTAAAAATGGTGCCCCAGGTTAGCGTGATGATGCATCAGGGAAGTCTGAAATGTGAAACAGGCAGTCCCTACTGTGCTCTCAAATAAGGTATGTGCTCTAAGTCACACTCTGAGGACATTATTATTGGTGACTACTGTATATGGCAGTACTTGCCAAACACTGACAAAGACAGATTTTAATTGTCATGCACTGACAGCACAGCTGCACGAGAGCAGCAAAACCCATGTTGGCCACCCACCACTGCTCTGAAGTATCATTAAATCGGATTTATTTGGTTGAGCTTTGAAATTGCCAATGAAAATGTAATTTTCAGACTTAGTCATGTTCAGACTTCGACAGTCACCAGCAAATTTCATTTAAATGATCTGATGGTTGAAAAAGATTAATGAGATGTGATATCAGTATTTTTAACACATATCCGACCAAATAGTGTTAAGTGGTTTGGATTGTTTTGAGAGGAGGAAACTTCACACATAATCCCCTGTCCTTTTCAATGTCCATTTTCTCCCCATAGTCATACTTTGGTTGTAGGGTGGTTCAATCACAGATTAACACACAAGGTTCATCTTCTGAGGAGAGCAGCCTGAGGCTAAACTCTACCCCTTACTTTGGTCAGCTGTTACTCCAGAGCAGCACAAAGCGAAAGAGGGGAGCTGGAGCAAGTTCACCACTGAAACCCGGCTTTTTGCAAGAATATACAGTATTGTCAGGCACGAATATATTTCACATTGGTGTCCCAAGGCATTGAACGCAACATGTTTTACTTAAGGGGGGGCTTTACTGTTCTACTTTCCTTCATTTTCCAAGAAATACTTCTGAGATTACTAAACCGTGACTCATTTTCTTACATTCTTTGACTGTCACATAACCATGATTAACTTATTTCCGTCAAATTCACTGGAAAAGCTAAAGTGTAAATCCTGCACTCTGTCATAACCGCTTTTCTGAGGATTACATGGACTGGCAAGACAAAGCAAACTATTTGGGAAATTTCTCAGCAGACGCCCTGAGGTACTGTTAGCTTCACATATTTAAATATGCAAATCCATGCTTTTTCAAGTCAGAGTTAAGATCATACAGTTTTGAGGAAGAGAAGGCCCGTGCCTCAAAAAGTAGTGCAATGTTTTCATCTGACCTTCTTGTAGGCTACTGAGACCACAATGCTAAGATGCTATGCGATTCTTTGCAATGCGAAAGGTGAGGTGCATAAATCACAGAATTTGCACAAAAATAATTCCGCAGACATGTTCTGGTCGCGTAGTCTCTGATGGTGTAACGCAGGGGTCCTCAACCTTTTTGTCACGTTTGCGAGGTGGTGGTGGACCCCAAAAAGCAGGCAGGAGGGAGGAGCAGGGTGTACTTGAAGAGTTGTATTAAAACATAGAGATAACTAAATCCAAAACAAACAAAGTCCAAAGTATCAAACAAACACATGACTGAAGATAAAACTTAACAATGACCAAAACCTGACTGAAACAAACATGACAGCAGCAAACAGCAACAATGACCCGACAATGAGTGTTCGGGCGGGAGTCCTTTTATAGAACTAATTACCTGATGACCAACAGGTGTGCAGCTGCAGGGGGAGCCCTACAGTGCCACCTGTTGTTCCCAAACCGAATCATGACACTTTTTTGCCCCACGGACCGGTTTATGTCAGACAATATTTTCAGGGACCGGCATTTAAGGTGTGGCGGATTAATACAACAAAATTATATGGTATGAGCTGCATGAAAACTGTGGTGTTTTCGAAATATAATAATAAACACAAGGAGCGTCTAATCTGGCCGCAACACTCTGATCACTATGGTAATGTTTAATGCCTTCAAAATACGATACAACGCAAATTCAAAGTGCATGAAAATGACGACTCACCACAGCCCCGAGCTTGATTTTCTGCAACCAGACGGTCCCATCTCGGGGTAATAGGAGACAATGACACCTCAAATGTGTGGTTTTTGTGTCCAGTCTACTTCGTAATTTTGTTTTAGTCGCTGTTGCTGCAAAAAAAACCCCACCTCACACAGGTAGGATGTCGGAAATAGCAACAGTGCTATTGTGACGATTTCAGAGTATTCAACAATAACTTTAATCCAGTTGTCTCGAACGTACTTTGCAATCTCCAGCAGTTTTTTTACTCATTTTGCGAGCTCCAGCGTTTTGTTTTTAGCGTAATCGGTCACGTGACGAAGAAGCGTGGCTTGACGTGAGTCAAGCGTGACACAGACGGATGTAAAGGAGAATCCGGTAATTTTTCAAAAGGCAAGTTCTTTCTGTACGGCCCGGTACCGGTCCGCGGACTGGCGGTTGGGGACCCCTGGTGTAACGGTTTTCTTGCTTGAACTCTGCAGATTCATGGGTTCACTTTCCACTCAGTAACTTTGTAAATAGGTGTGTGAATTGTGACCTTTTCCTATATGTAAGTCAGGGTGTTCTTTGCCTTTTGCCTGAAATCAGTTGGACTAGGCCAGTGTTTCTCAAATAGTGGGGCGCGCCCCCCTCGGGGGGCGCAAGGCTCCGTCAAGGGAGGCGCGTTTGACCTCGGGGAACATGCTTTTTTATTTTATTTTATTTTTTATTTTTATTTTTTTACTGTACTCAAATGAAGTGCAGTTGCATCTCCACTACGTTAGGGGCAGTGGCCCTCTCATTGGCAGAGTTTGCGCCGGGAGCATTCAAAGGGAGGAAATATGATGAGGCGTGCGTAGCGCTTGGCTTCACCGTAACTACGGTAGCAGACGAGGAAAAATCGGTGTGCGTACTGTGTCTAAAAATGTTGGTAGTCTTGGTTAGTTAGTTTCAAGAATCTTTTTTCATTGTAACTTTGAGATGACCAGCACAATTAAGACCCAACTATGAAGAACCACATGTAGAGTAGGTTATATAAAACTACATGGAGCTCTACTTACTTTGCTTCTTCGTCCCTGGCGATAAGAAGTCGCATGTGATTGGTTGCTGAGGCTGCTCTCAAGATGTCCACAGCTCTGTTGAAAACAAGGCAATTGTCATGACTCTGTTCAGTTTGGTTTCTAATTCCAACTGGAGTGGTGGGTGGTGCCCTCCAGCGGTGCACCTGTCACGCATCATAATCATCCATGTATAAAAGGACTGCCAAACCATAACAGAATAATCTGACCATGGAATTTGTGGATTTGGATCAGATCAAGCAAGTGTTGGCAAGGACAACTGGTGGGACGGGCAGGAGTCTGCGCTCGCAGAGCTCCATGACGTGGCTCACTGGTTTGAGAAGTTGGGTACTCTTGTAGCACCCAAGCCCCCAAGTTAACATTCATCCACCCATCCTTCCATTTTTGAATCTGCTTATCCTCACAAGGGTCACAGGCCTGGTGGAGCCTATGCCAGCTTTCTTCAGGCAGTAGGCAGGCTACACCCAGAATTGGTTGCCCGCCAATGATGCCCTGTCCTGGATCCCTGACCCTGCGGAGGAAAGTCCTAAACCAGAGAACATTCAAGATCATTGCATCGTGGGGGCATTGAGGTGGGAGAGAGAACGGAGGATCCAGGAGGCTCAAGACGGAACTCCTGCTGGACGCCCCACAGGAAAGGTATACGTGCCCCCTCAACTGCGGTTGGGTGTGTTGCAGTGGGCTCACATGTCCCAAGTGCCTTGCAATTCCCATGTTAACTGCACTTTTCATCTAATCTCTTAGCAATTTTGGTGGACAGAACTCAAGAAAGATATCCTGGACTTCATCAAAACATGCTCCGCCTGCTCCACCAACCACCTACTGCGTTGCTTCAAGCATTACCGGTTCCACCTCGACCTTGGTCCCACATCTTCATGGATTTCATCATAAGTTTTTCTCCATTACGAGGCAAGTCTGCCATTCTCACCATTGTTGACCGGTTCTCAAAATCATCTCACTTCATCGCTCTGTCCAAGCTACCATCCGCTTTAGAGACCGCCAACCTTCTCCTCAATCACATCTTCCGTCTTCATGGGATCCCGGTCCGCAATTCATCTCCCAGGTTTGGAGATGTTTCTGCCGAGCCCTAGGAGCTACTGCAAGCCTGTCTTCAGTGTACCACCATCAATCAAATGGACAAACAGAACGTGGTGTTGTGTATTTTTGTATAAATGAACCATTTTTCTTCAATTTCATCTGAGTCCACGTTTTGAGAGTCCGATTCTATTCTGAACCATTCACAAAAATATCATAAAGTGTATAATAATGTGTGTGAAGGAGAGTAGTCAGATTTTACTGGTTTACCTGTCACTTGTGACACCTATTAAACTTTCTCCATTAACCTCCAAGATTTGGTCTCCTGGCAACAGGTTTCCTGTGGGAAGTAAAATACAGGTCGTTTATTCATGTCCAACTGATGGAGCATCAGCAACAGAATTGTCTTATTATATATACTGCTCAAATAGAGGGAACACTTGCGCTGTTTAGGTGTTCCCTTTATTTTTATGAGTAGTTTATATCAGTGTGCACAGATGTACATTGGAGTTCCATTAATAGTGCTAGTATGTCTACTCGGAGATGTGGTCGAATGATTAAAATACAGCCTGTCTTAGGGAACCTGTGTATGATTCACCACTAACCAACAAAAAAATTGTGGGGGGCACATTGTCAGTCTACAGTTTGTGGCCAAAACATACTATATGTCGGTCGCGAGTCTGTTGTGGCTTGTTTTATTTTTGTGACTTACTCTCAGGAGAGAAAATCGCCAAATACTTGATCTGCCATTCCAGATGGATTTAGACAGACGAACAGTCCACCGTTATCACTTGCAATCCATGATGTAAACTTCAACTGCAGCTGGAAGGTGCACTCCAGGGCACATGTTCTAACATATTAGCAAATTTTGCTTTTCTGCTCATGCATAGTCATGTGGGGGAAGTAAACTAAGCAATTCAAGCTGGAAGCGCGGAAGAGATTTGCATGTTATTAAGGCCTTTTATCTTGTTAGGGGTGAAGAAGTTCGCGTTCTATCAATACCACATATAAAATGGCATGAAATTAGTAGAAAATACAGTGCAACATTGAATACTAGAAAGGTGTAAGGTTGATAAATGATGTCAATTCACGCCATGTTCTAGAACACATTGCAGTCGGGTAATATCGGGTAATCATTGAGATGCAGCCAATCTCAGATGACTTTTGGACAAAAGCTGGGGTACTACACACCCAAGACTGCTCACCAGTCAATCACAGGAAAAAACTTATTTCTACTGAAATTATGGAAATTTTTGTTTTTGGAGAGTGGAAGATGAAGCAGACAAAAACGCCAGAGCACGCATGAAAATTTTAACTGAACTGATTCAAACCCAGAACCTCACGACTCGGAGGCAGATGTACTAAAAGCAACACTGCGCTGCCAGACAATGGGATCTATTATCATGACCAATGTAACTTGGGCGCGGCAAGATACATAAATCTACGTGAGGCAGGTTTGAATGAGGCTATTTTCGCAGATACACGCAGTTTGGCGCAGTTAGAAAAAGAGCAGTTAGGTCCGTTGAGGACGCGACGCGACCTTGATTTATCATCAATCATAAATGCTCATACGATGGGCAAGTGGTACACTGATAATCCTTGACATGGCGGAGGAAGAAACTGCTTTGCTCAAGTCCGGGAAGTCGAAGCGCGCAAAATATGTCTTGTTTAAAAGGAACTACACGCAGACCTCCACAGACAGATGATGTGAAGTTAGCTACAGAGTAGTGATGGGTCCATGAGGCCTCATGAAGCGTGCTGACGCAATGACACACTGTGTTGATACTTTGTCGCTGACCACTGACACTTGCTGGACTTTCAAAATCCCTGCAGGCAACCCACTTGACAGACTGAACTGACTGATTTGATGATGAAGTGTATTCAATATCATTCACATCTATGCATTCATATTGTATTATTCAATATGTTTGAATAAGGTGAAAATTATGTAAATGAGGATGCTTGTGGGCTTTGTCTTCAAAAATTTGTATTCAGAAAAATCAGTTGCTCCAGTGTTTTGAATAGTCAGTCCGTTGCGTTTCTTGCATGCTATTTCCCCTGCTTGCATGGCACTGGTGATGCCGGCGTACAGAGAAACTGAATGGTCATGTTATAAAATTTTGCCATTTCTCCTAGATCAATGAAAAATCAAAAGTAAACAATAGATTTATCATAACCTCACTTTTTATTCATGTACCGTATAAAACTACCGATACCGCACTTCCAATTCAATTCCTAATTAAATACATATTTTTTTTAACCCTGGAGAACCCACGGGGTCAAATTTGGCCCCTATAAATTCTGCTATTCAAATGCTATCTTTAAATCCCAAAGGGTCAAATTTGGCCCTTATCCTAAATTAGGATTGAGACATTGAATATTTGAAAAAAACTATATTTTAGTGTTCAGTGAACATACAGCAGTCATTTAATGTATAATTCATCATTTTCCAAAGAAGAAAAGGGGTCTTGGGTTCTCCAGGGTTAAACAGGAGTAGCAGTAATTAAAAATTAAGAAACCTCATGCACGACATGAAAAGACATACACTCTCAAGTTGCATGCTTACCATCACTTGAAGCAAGGCCACCAGGTAAAATCCTTTTAACATAAACTCCAAACTCCTCTCCAGTTAGTTCCTTCACTCCTCCAATCACTTTAATTCCTATTGGAAAGAGATGCAGATACATTGAAATGTGCCCCATTTATTATAAGCAGGGTCCAACATCAAGCTTTTTTTAGCGGTGGCCCTTTGGGAGCACCATTAGCCAAGTCGTGGTGCCACTGCAAAACTGGTACTGGTCCCATGCATTCATATGATTAGTTTCAATTATTATTTCATCTTTATACCATAATATTTAAGACTTTAAGTAAATATGACTTCTGTGTAGCTAAGTTTTTTGCATGTTAAAAAAGCAAGAATGTGTTGTAGGTTCACTGTCAAAAATTGGAGCAGCATCAAGATGCAGCCACTTAGTTGATTTTCTAAATATGTGGCACTTCTTGATATCCTTCATAGCTTGTATTTGGTTACATGACGGGCATAGCTGAATACATTTTGAAAGGTTTTTATCTGCAGGCCGAGCACACACAATGATTCCACCATGGCTGATGTCGTGGGTCTTTTAAACTCCTAAGTCCAAATCTATAGGGCTGTTCACACGGCACACATTTGCTCCGGCGCTGCACCGATATATTTTGTTGTGATATATTTTACACCGGACCAAATTTTGTGGAGCGTTCACACGTGCAAAGCCACAGAACGTGACAGCACCGGCACAGTGTCGGTGCAGCCCCACTTGCATTCACACGGCAGTTTCTGTAGCGGAGCAAAACGACAGAAAACAAATGAGCTGTCGTGTTGGTTCTTTTTTAAACGTAAACACAACTCAAGCAACTACAGTACAGGCACGTCCTTCTCCTTCTCGGTCTCCGTGCCTTCTGCTCGAGAGTGACCGCCCCCCGATAACGTAAATCAACGATGACTTCAATGACACTCAGAAAAGCAAAAATGTAATGCGCCAAACAGAAAAATCAAGAGAGGAAATCACGAAATAAATTCTATGGGGTATGGGGGGTTGTTAACACACAACAAAGGAATAAACTATACAAACAACTCCGAGACAATCCAGTCTCCTACAAAAGGAAAGATGACGTTTGGGGATTATTCCCCCCTTCCCGTTATAGTTGAGATGGTATAACCCAAGAGGTGCTTGCCAGACAAGTCTTGGGTCGTTATTTAACAAATGACGGAAGTCCGACAGAGCACGAAAGCAACGCATTC
>CAAKHF010008547.1:0-14421 GCA_901007745.1 Hippocampus kuda
GTGGGCCCCCCCCCCCCCCCCCCAGAACACGCTCATTACATCTGGTTTGACAAGTAACCTTTTTCCTCTGGTGAGCGTAACATAGACCGCGGGGGTTGTAGGTGGAAGGGGCGGGGCTTGGGAAAGGAAAACAGGATTGCACATTGTGCGCCGACGGGAAACCGCACAAAACGGGACGATTCAATGATGTTTTTCTTTCTCCTTCATTGGGATTCATCACCTCTTTGCGGCATGTGCACATGAGGGAGGGATGGGGGGGCAGCAGCATCGGGGAGGGGGGGGGAGTGGCAGGCGCTCACAAACCTCCGCCCTGTGTCCACATCCTGGGGAGAAGAGGTCAGGTTAAGTGCCGCCGAGGTGCGACGGGCCTGTTTTCCTTCTCTCTTGGCAACGTGCCCACGTCAACAGTGGCTCTCTTCAAAAAGCCACTAATGCGGGGCTGGCCGCTGACAGTGTTCTGACAATGACTTACTATCTGCCAGCCGAGGCCCCCCTTCATCCCAACGCCGGCCTCGCGGAAAAACAGATCTGTGGCAAGAGCAAAGGTTAATCTAGCCGCGAGGCTCCGCCGACGACTGCCTCCATGGCCATGTGTGACTGAGAATAGGCTGGGAGGAATTAAACACTACTGCCTCGGAGAGTGTTGACAGGAGTGCGTGTGTGTGCGTGTGCGTGTGCGCGTGCGCGCGTGCTTGGCTAGCTTGGCTGGCGTAAGTGTGGGTTTGATGGTAATAGAATGTAACGACGGGGCCAACCAACGGCGAAGAGTTTTTGTGTTCGCAATCTGTTATCGTCCGGGAAGAATCGCAAGAGATAAAAGTTGCTCCGCGCCATTTCCGAGATGTGAGGCAAATAGTTTCAGCCATTGTAAACACGGCGGGGAGACTCGTCATGCTATCTGCTTTTGTTTGCCGTATCAATTGTGCTGTCAGCGTACTGCTTTTTTTTTTTTTTTTTAAACAGACCCCTTACATGTATACCTGCTTTGTGACAGGCGAGGAATGCAAACACAAGGATCCAGCAGCAGCCCGCTTGTTATTTAGAAACAACCACCCCCTCGGTGTTAGCGTTTGTGTATAGTTATGTGTTTCAACAATGGAATCAGGCGGAGAAGGTCAACTTGGTTTGGTGACCCCCTGAGGAGAGAGTATTTAAACTTGTCTCCCTACCACTGTGCCACCTGTCTGTTTTGACTTCAAACATCTCTACTGGCTAAGCCCCAGTTACAACATCATGCCCCCCCCCCCCCCCCCACTCCACACACACTGCCTCTCCTCTATTCCCCTCATATTCCCACCACCAAAATGCCCGCTGATTAAACACTAACGGCACCGCTAATGTGCAAAAAAAGAAAATCCTGTGAGTATTGTTTATATTTTCACAGGCAGGCAAGGGACTGTTTCATCCAGAATGTTCTGTTTGACTCCAGGAACAGCAGGTGTACAAATAGCAAGAAATAAATAAATAAATAATGATTATGGAGCAGTTGCGTTGCCTCAGATTATCGAGATTTTCATGTTTGAAGCTGTGTATCATTGGTGAGTGATTTTTGTTTGTGCACAGTATCCTCCTGCTGTGTGTAAAACAAAGAACAAAGCACACCAAAAAAAAAAACAAAAAAACAACCACAATATGTATTTTTCTTGATTGTCCTTGTGGTGATAAATGAGAGGCTTCAAGGCGCGCTGCTGCTGGATCATCACATTCAATTAGCTCGGTGAGGCATTTCTTGTGATGCCTCGTCTGTCATCAACCTGCCCGGTGTATGCGCGGCTCACCCTTTTTTTTTGTGCAACTCTTATTTGCTAATAAATGTTTGATGTGTCTGTGTGCACACCTGCCAAAACACCTTTTGTCCAGCCGTTCATGTGCCACTCTACTTCATGATTTCCTGTCTCGCAGTGGGCGTGCGCGTCTTCATCTCCTCGCTGTCACGCCGACTTATGTGTAATATGCTAAAATGCGTTTACCTCACCTGTGCAACTGACAGGCCAACAAGTGTACTGGCCCGTGACAGGGAGCGCTATTTACGCTTTGTTTTGTCAAACTTCAGTCACGGTGCTACAAGACGCCGTGTCGCTCACTGTCCAGGTTGGCAGTGGTAATGGATGGAAGTGGAATTGTCTTGCGTGCTCTTGGCGGCGACATGCCGGAGGTCAAATTAATAGGCTGTCGAGCTTGATTTCACAACATGGCTTGTGTGGTTTTGTGTCATTGTATACAACCAGTGGAAAAGTTCAAACTATTTTTTATCCCGGATTAAAGTTACTAGGACTCACACGGGCTGTGCGGTTTTAGTATTGTGTTGCTCAGCATCTGAGTTTGGCAGGTGTCTTTTTTTCCGGAATGACTCATTGTTTACACATTCAGATGCCTGCTGTTGCATATTTGATGATTTGAACTCATTCAGTTACAGACGTTTTCAAAGCGGAGTTCCCCATATTACCAGCCATTTTAGGAGATTTTGCCTTGCCCTTAAAAGGGGTTAATAGGATGAGCCTGGAGAGAAAAAAAACACCCCTCTGCATACACATTTAATATATGTAAATGTGGAGAAAAAACATGCAAGTTGAAAAATACCTGGCAGGAGAAACTAAAAAAACATAACTACTCCAATGGAAGGTGAAAGTCAAGTTTTCATGTAGCATACTGATTTTAACCTCATTGAAAAAAAAGAGGCACCTTTGACCAGGCCCATGCTGCGGTTCTGTTCATCATTAGCCTTACCTTGCACCACATGTGGCCAGAAAGATTGGGAAAAAGGACGGAGGAATATGAATGGAAGAAACGCCGTGCGACATCTCTCCATTGGTTATCCCCTTTTATTATTTATTTAAGTAGTCACACCAGAACTGGTGGCTATCGTGATACGGATGCAAAGGTGAACAAATCCATAATACGACCTATCATCGTTGACCAGCATGCCACCACACTCACTGTATAGTCACGCATCCTTACGCGCCTTGGTCCCTTATCTCTTTCTTCACGCATCTCTGCCGTGTTCCGGCATTTGTTTTGGTCTGTCGGGCTCATTATGAGGAGCGAGCCGTCATGCGACACCTGGGCTAACTATGCCACAGGGGACCTGAAATGGGTGCAGCAGTGTCTGGGAGTTATTCCAAGCGCCATCCACTTTAATAACGGAGCAACGGAAGATAACAAACACGTCATAAAACAAGAGAGTCATGCTTGCTCAGTGCGTACGAAAGCACTTAACCGCAACATCTTAAAGCTGCTCTCGCTACTGTCATGCTGTACTGTGCGCTACATAAAATATGGGGTTGAGTTAATGACTAAAGATATTCTGTGCTCTATATACAGCATGTGGAGTTAGCGTTCTTCTTAAAGCCACACGTCACAGCTTAGACAAACTTAAAAAAAAAAAAAAGTTAATAATTTTGATTTGAACTTGTTTTACAAGCTTTCAAAACAAGAAATGTAGATACGGGAATATATTTCTGAGTCACCGCCTATAAACTACGAAAGGTTTTGTCTCCCAGCTGGTCCCGTGTGTTAACTCCCACATCGGAGTGAAACACATGGTAGGTGCTTTTAATGAAGTCAGGTTAGCAAAACAAAAATTAAGTCACCGAGGGGGCAGAGTGAGGGACAACAAGCTTTAGCCAGGATCCTTACAGGCAGGGTTTTTCAGCTCACCCCGATGCTAACTGAAACCCAAATTTGAAATGTAAGAATCCAACACCGAGACAACTGTTAAAAGAAAGAAGCAGAACCACCGAGACGGTCCCAATAAGCTTTGCTGGACTCGAGCACATCACCTACAGTATAGTCAGAGGTCAAGGGATGCTCTGTGCTACTTAAGCAGCTAGCTAGCAGCAGCTTGGCTGCTTACAAATGCGCCTAAACAGGCTGTGGAGTTGCTCCTAAGTCAGCAATCATCACCCGCGTAGCAGCGAATAAGCTACATTTCTGACAAGTGACATACCTATCAAGGGGTGACGAGAGAAAATGCAAAGCTAAGATTGAAACAGCTAGCACGTTTAACAGCACAATTTAGTGCTTGGGTGATGGATGACACTTTTCTCAGCCGTCTGATTTACTTGCACTGTTTCAATTTTTAGATGCTAATATGTTCGCAGTTGAGAGCAGTCTGGAGCCCTGCGCTAATGCCTCTTTTCGACTCTGCAGCAGTCTCGCTCTTCGTCTTGGCCTGCGACGCTTTTACAATACACTGACAACAAAGCGGCCGATTAGCCAAGTCGTCTTCACAATCGTTTAATTATGGCACCTGGTAAAATATAAACCATCGCAAGGAAAATGCTTACGCAGTTAACTATACAAGGCTAGATGGTCCAAGGGGCCGGTTAATCAAAGTAGACACCCGACATGACAAGCTCAGAAATGATTCTGTGTCACAGCACAGTTCTGAACCACTACAAACTACAACAGTAAACATTGCATCAATAAGCACTTCAATTTCCAAAGGCCTTATCACAACCCACTGTGCGTAATGAGAGGCTTGATGATTGCTTTTTTTTTATATTGTCGAGCTTCACCAAGGGAAATGATAGCAACAGCACTAACAACTGAGAAGGAGCAAACTGCCAAATATGGACTCTTTTGATGTTGTTGATAGAGGAGAGAACCTGAAGTGCAACATCCACCTTAAGTGCTTAAAAGAAAGAAAAAAAAACCTCTGCTGTCCTTGTTTATTTTACCATGTTTGTTTTAGCCCTCTGTCACTCAGACACCACCCTAGCAAGATTGCACCCCCCCACCCCCCTCCAATCTCCAAAATTGAATTTCATCCCTGCTGCCATTTCATATTTCATCTGCAACACGAAGTGGTGTTCTGTCCAAACACCTGCACACCACTTGTCTCTCAGCCAGAGCTATTTACACCCCCCTCTGGAAATGTGCACTCCCACACACTCGCCCTGGACAGACACCTACTTCCTTTCTAACCCATTGACACCAAATGGAGAAATTATTTAACGGCCCGGAGCGGCTTTTACAGATGCTCGTGTTTACATGTGCGGAAGAAAATGTCGAGTCGGAGTGCAAGAGCGTTTTAAAAGCAAATCGCTGGCACTTGCCTAACGAGGCTCCTCGTCTCGGCTCCGAGGCTGTGACTTTGTCGAGTGTGCCACCTTGTCTCCGGAAAGGACGCCTCACACCCCATCAACAAGTCACCTCAAGTGGCGGGGCTGGCGGGTAAAAGCCATGCATGGGAGTTTTTCACTTCTTGCCGCTTGCAGGAAGATTTTTAACAGGGAGCGTGACCCTGTCTTCGTGCAGACTTTCGCCTGTGGATGCACCCGCATCACGTCGCAAAACCATTGGATGTTACAAAAAACCGGCAGAGCTGTTTTTGACAGGATGGGAAACCGATGGTGATGTTTGTGCCCTCCTGCTCGTGTCACTGGACCTCTGTGACATTTTGCGCCAAAAGCTTTGGCCACAAGGCAACTGTTAAGTGCATGTGCACGATATTGAAACTACCCACATGATCACGGTGGCAAAACGGATCGCATGTCTATTGTGAATTGACATTTCACCATCCCAGAAGAGTTCTGTGCCGCACCGAGCAACGGCCTTGCATTCAAAGCGGCGAATGGCAAGATGAGTGACAGTAGACATTGAAGGACTCATTAAATGCCGGAACAAAAGCAAATTGCCGGCAGGTCATTGCTTGAAATTAGACGAGAACATCAAATGGAGGTAATTCAGACTCAAAGCTTTCAATGGAGCTGAAAGAATCAGCCTTTGTTTGCAATTCCCTGGAAATCACTCAGTTTCCCATTGCAGAGTAACAAATACACTCACAAAGGCCTGTCGCTCACCTTCTTTTCCTGAAGGTAAAAGTTATTTTTCCCCAGCTTCATTTCCTTGCTTTAAATCTACGGATGCTTATCAGAGAACAACCTCCCGCCACAAGATGCAAGTCGGAGGACTCATTTTTTACCTCTTTTCCCGCGCTGCATCATACATACTCGCTCAAAGCCCTGAAGGTAAAACAAAACCTCCCTGCAAAAATATAGACTTCTCCAAGCATGTAACTAGATGCCACGAGACAGTAGATTTATGTTTGCCTTTAATGAAGAGTAGAGAACTGCATTTTCTAGCAGACAGTGAAAGGCTAGTGACGTTTTCAGATGACTGAAAGAGCCGAGAAAAGGCTGACAACAATCGGAGATGACTTGCGTCTCGGTGGTCGTCCCGACAACGTTTTCTCCCGTCCGTTGGGATGTACGGTGGTACCTCGATTTACGAACGTCTCTTCATACGAAGTTTTCAAGTTACGAAACAGGAAAATATTGCCTCTTGTTATGAAAGAAATTTCAAGATGCGAAAGGTTAAAATACAGTATTGTCTGGTACTCGCAGCGCTGAGTTTCCTGAATGCAACGTACTTATAGCTGCTCTGCCATTGGCTATTACGAGCAACATCCTGGCATCCCATTGGCCAAGAGGGACCTCTATCGAATGTGTCTATGTGTGTAGATAGATATGTGTTGAAGCAACGTCCTCGTCATTCGCCCCTCGGGCCATGAGGTCTTCCGATAGTTTAACGTAAACGTGAATCACCCAGAAAAAGTGTTCACCAGTCAGGTGATGGCTCACTATGCTGATGTTTGCCTTGGACATTTTCGAAGGATTGTTAAAAGCCGACAAAAGCAAATGTTCTTGGATCAGTTCTTTTCAAAACGCCAGGCAAAAACCACTTCTGAGAGAGAACATGAACTAAAGAGGGCAAAACACGATGAGGACGCAGTTAAAAGTTAAATGGCCATCATTCTTATTCTTTATTCTTTGTGTTTTTTACGTTATGCAGAACTCCCATTTATTGTGCAATAATGTAATTGTAACATGTATTTGTTGCATATTTTGATGCATTTTTATGCTTCATAAAACAGTTAATGTCTGAATTTTGGGGGGCTTGGAACGGATTAGGACATTTACATGGAAAACGCGTCTCTACTTACAAAATTTTCTAGTGAAGAAATTTCTTCCAGAACATATGAACTTCGTAAGTAGAGGTACCACTGTATTCCATTTCTTCTGCTCCCTTTTGTGAAACCGATGAAGCTGAGTGTACGCATTTGGCAAAGCTACACTAACAAGAGCCCGGCAGAACATCTCACTCGCGTTTACATGCGCGAGATGACATCACGCCTTCACTTTAGCCTTTCCGAGCGCTGTCCCAGTAGTAAAGCGCACGTGGCTGGGGGAAGACCAAACTTAGGCATCAATTACCTGGATGGCTCTCACTGCAATGGTCAAGGGACATCACAGCTAAATTGAATAACACTCGTAACAGTCTCGCAAATGGCTGAGGCCTCTCACCGCAGAGACTGCCGCTTGATTTCTTCACACCTTCATATGACTGCTAAACCATCTTCTATGTGCCATCGATTCAGATTGAAAGCCTTTGCCCGGTCCTCATGGGCGAGGGCGATAATTCGACTTTTTTTAAATTTGGCTCCAGTGGTTTCAAGGGGGATGAAGGTTGTTCTTTTCCAAGCACGGATAAGATAAAAGAGTACAGAACATCACACCTTTAAAGCTCTCCTGTCTGGGTTTCAGACATGGCTCACAACATCGTGTTAATGAGAATAGCTGCAGCGTGCTGATATTTCCGCCGACTAAACTACTTTCTATTGGTTTATTCCTGCTGCACATTTCTGGGTGAAAATCAGCTGTTGAATCCATCCATCCATTTTACTGTGTGCGTATTCTCATTATGGGTGCGGATGAGCTACAGCCTATTTCATCTGACTTTGGGTGCAAAGCAAGCTGCGCCCTGGACTGGACGAGGCAGTCAATTCCACGTCCTATTTAATGACAGACACCCATTATCTCTCACATTGACATCTTTGGAGCTGAACCCACGCTGCCGACCGCACCAAAGTCAGGCAAAATCGGGGACTCAGTCCAATCCGTCCTTTTTTTTTTCTATAGTCCTTATCTGAAAATAAGGTCCTGGGTGGGATGGAGGAAGCTGGATTATGTGGAGAAAACGCACACAAATTCCATACTGGAAGACCAGAAGGGAGATTCGAATCCCAAATCTCAGAGCTGTGAGGCAGTCTTGCCCCAGCAGTATGAAGTAATTGTCGAGAAAAATGTACGATAGAGATTAAAGAGCAAGTCATGTTCATTTTCATTTCGATGGTCACATGGCTCGGACAAAAAACCTGTTCAAGTTCAGAGTCCGCCCCCCCGCAGATGGACTTGTACGTTGTAGCAGCTGGGCTTTGAAGGGGGTGTCGTGCGTGGGCATATAGAGATTCTATCCGCACGCTCGTGTGAGTGTCTGCATCTCAGCACTTTCTTTCATGCTTTTACGCAGCTTTTATTTTTTTTCCCGCTTGCGTGCCGCTCGTGTCTGCGTTTGAGTGAGATGTTTTTTTTTTTGTTCTTGAGTTCATGAATATTGCCAGTGCCTCTGAAGAAGAGAATGTGTCGTCGTGCGTCGAGGTAGGAGAAAAGGGGTGGAGGTCGCGTGTGAGGTTAGACACTTTCAGTCAGTTAGCATCGGGTGCTGCTACGATCCTAAAGCGTCTCTCAAGTGATTTCTGACATGACGCCGTTGCACAAAGAGAGCGCTGTAAATCTGTGTTTTGAAGACAGCTTGCTGGCATTGTGTTCCCTCGACACAACGTAGATAAACAACCAATGACAACAGGTTATCTTGCATTAGGTTATAACCGGTATCCTTACTGGCCCCTACAAATGACTTGTCAATTGAAGAAACGGAAAAAAAAAAATTAGTGCAAGTCCGAGCTGTGGCATTTTCATTCTGTTTGAAAAATAGCACTCTTATAATGTAGCTCATATACAGTACATAGTCCGAAGTTGAGTTTGTCATCTTCCAACTTTTGACAGAATTGAAAGATCAGCACCTTTTGTCGTTAACCTTTTCCGTGACTATAGAAGATGCTGAAATTGCAGTTTAAAAGAGTGAAGGAACATTTTTTTTTTGTCGTTTTGAATGAATATGGTACCGTACTCGCACATCATATATATCTACATGCATTTTGTTCAAAACATAATTTTGTTCTCTCTATGCTGTCATCGACACAGATGCCACTTATTTCGGTTGTGACGGCTAAATATATTTACCATCCATGTATTTGCTTTCTCTGTTAAATCTGTGTCGTTATGAAAGTAACTTGCAAGACAAACATGGACCAAACAACTTGGTGGGACAAGTTCTGGACGGAACTGAACAATCTGGACGGAGTGGCACTGAAAAAAAAAATCTGTTCACGGCTAACCACACTGGCCTCATTAGAGCAGGTGGCTGCAGGGGATTATTATTGAGTGACAGCATTTTGAGCAGTCAGCACTATTTCTTGCTTCTCTTTAAAAAAAAAAAAAAAAAAAAGCAATGAGGACTTAATTCACCCCTAGATAGCCCATTAAACTATAGTTTATACTGCTAAATGTCAACTTCACACAATCCCTCGTGCGACTTCGACAAGGCTCATCGATGTCGGTCACTCGTGTCTCCAGGTCAAAGACGTGTTGATGGGCCAAGGTTTAGATGGTAGGAGTTGAGAAAAAAAGAAAAAGTTGCAGTCGATTGACTTCCCTTCTGGATATTATATTGCTTTTGGGAACGGCAAAATCCCAACGCCACTTCAATGATGGTCCTCGGAGCATCGTGTTGCGTTTCCCTAGTTTGGTGGAAGCAGGAGTCCTTTTTGACACAGGCATTCTGCTCTCAAGTAATAGTAATCAAGTCCTTATGTTTCACATCAATACACGTACTTGTAGGCATCGACGGGGGAGTTTGTTTCTTGGCGTCATGAAAGCGATCACGTTTCTGTGAGTGGGTGCACACAGCAGTTGCAATGGGACGAGTTGGGTGTGGTTGGCTGACTGGGAATGCAGCCAAAATGTTGTCTCCGCCCCCCCCCGCTTTCCTCCCCCCCTCCCTGCGAGACGTGTAGCAAGGGAAGTCTCCCTCTCACTAAAAGCCATTTTGTGAGGTGAGCGCCCTTATTAAGAGTTGTAATTGCCTCATTTTGAAGCAGCAAATTGCCAGGTTTCTTGAAAGCAGAGAGACGGGCCAAGAAATAATGACAATTGTGATGATTGGAGGAAGCGAGCAACATATTTTTTTTTTCCCCCGCTGCTGTTTTTCAAGGCGGAGTCTCCTCTCCTTACTGCGAGGTTTAATATTGGAGTCATCAGCTGTTCTATATTGCTTTTGCTCTTGCACTGAAATAGGTTGAATGATTTTTAATTTCATTCAGATTATACATTTCAGCAAGCGTTAAGTTTAGGACCACCACCCTGAACAGGAACAAGCACTGAGCCAAGAAACTTGTTTTCTTGTTTGAACCAGGACTCGGTATGCGGTGACCATATGCCTTTACTAGTTGGGTAGAGACAGTTGCAATTTTTACCTTCAAACAAAAAAAAAACAAAACAAAACAAAACAAAAAAAACAAAACAAACCTAAAGCTGAAAATGATGTGACCGGCACCCAGATTTTGATCACATGATCAGGATGACACTTACCGTAAATAGGCAGGAAGCGACTAAGCGTGGACAGCGGTGATGAACTCACAACTGGTTCATTTGTAATATTATGCATGCGACTTGAATCTCCGCAGAAAAAGTGCTCTTATTTCTCCTACTACTCACAACAATGTTCCGTTTAACATTTGCCCAGCAGGATATTGCGTGTTTGTTAGCACTCGGGCTCGGAGCAAGCCTTGAGCTGCTTGCAAAAACAGCACGTGTGCCACGTTTCAGACAATGTGTATGGCCATATGTGAACACTCGCATGCTGTGTGTATGTTCTGTTCTATAGCAAGGGGGAAGGGAAATAAACATCTTCCTGCAATAAGGCGCAGAATTTTCTAACTGCTTACTGCAGAACATTACACAGAAGACCATCATAGTGTTCGATTTTGCCGTTTTTGGATTCATTCTTTTCCAGGTAGCATTTAACCAGCATTGATGGCATGTAAAAAATTAGATAAGAAAAATTAATGGAACCCTGAAGACCAAAAAAAAAAAAAAAGCAACAGTCAGGTGAAATCTGATGGAACTGAAGGTCTACGATAAAAGGAAATTGAGGAAACATGCATTAAAAAGGAGAAAAGTGACACCGGGATTAAGAGGAGAGAAGGTTGGAGGAATGAAAGAGCGAGGGAGGGAGAAGAAGAGGGTGAAGGTAAAGGGGACGCCAGAGGGGTGGGCGTTGAGGATACGATGAATTAAAAATGACACTCTCCGGCAGCCTGCTTTCCAAAGATCACTCCTTCTGCTAATGTAATGTTAATGAATGCAAATGATGTGCCTTACCGTCTCCCTTGACCAGGCCAGGGACTAAAAAGAAAGACGCGCAGATGAGACGCTGTCGTGCTTGTGTCCTGTTTTGGTGGTTTTCAATAGCTGCACGAGTGATTGACCGCTCCAAAATGAATCAGACGAGCTTGTTAGCAGTGCTGGCCATGTAACACAAATGTCAGATGAATCAAACAGCTGACTTGAGTCATACAAGCGAACACACCATTCTCAACAGCGCTTCAGCTAGGGATGGAAATGAAAGATTAACTCCTGATACAATATTATCACATTTTAAGATCATATCATGACTAGCCGTGCTTCCGCGTGAGGACTGGAAATTGAACAGCGCGCTCAAGTTCAAGTTTGTCACCGCGCTCTTGCGCTCAAAGAATAGGTCAGGCAGCCCAGACTGAATTTAAAGTCAAGTCAGCCGCGGCAATGATAGCTTCTTAGGGCCAACTTCGAATTAAAAGCAAAGAAAGATGCCGATATCCACCACAACCATTGTGGCTTCACTCGGCTGTCTCCCTGCTAACGGCTACATTCGCTGGGGACAGCGGTTGAACATGTGCCGCCGGCGAGACCATTATCTCCATGTCGTTGTGTTGTGGCTTTGACGGTTTGTTAAAATACGACCTTATGCGAATGGCGGTCCGTGACGCGAAATAGAGTAGACGGCAGCGCCGGAGAACTGTGCTAATATAGCTAGCTAGCTAATCACAGGTCCCACACAGGGTGGCAGTTTGCTGTTTTGGAAGAAAATCGTCCATGTTACATCATAGCGTCTTTTTAACTGATTTTTCACTTGCACATACAATCGTTAATTCTGAATTTAATAAAAATGTACTCCACCACATTTCACTTTTGTATATTCTCAGATTAGCCATCACCAGCTCAAAACATTATCCGAGGTTGTCAGCACAAAAACGACGATCACTTGATGTTAAGGTGACCATCAGCTCAGTTTTTTTGTGTTTTTTTTTCCCCGTTCTGAGCCATAACACAATGAATGGTGAGTATACATACAGCCGACCAATAAAGACGTGACATAATAAAACGTATTTATTGGCTGTTTCAATACAGCATTGATTCCTGATGGTCGGTCAACATTGTTTCGTGACGACACAACATTTCGCAAAATTGATATTTTGGTCACATAAATGTTTATTATCCTTCAGGACATTGTTTATGCATACATCTGTGGCCACGTGTTGAGTTTTGCGCGCATCCTACACTAAACTCAATTACACACATGTAGGGAATAATGTTGCAAGGTTTTAATCGTAAGATGATCTACTGGAAGAATGTCACCTTGCTATGATGAAATTATTTACTAATTTCATCAGTCTCTGCCGATCTTGCATGTATATTAATTTTCATAACATCTGCCACCGATCTCTCGGCACCTCCTTGCTCCTTTTTTTTTGCTTTTCTCTTTTTGTCTGTGGCCTCTCTACCTGTTCAAAGGATCATTTTTCACACCGCCGGAGCCAGCGAGCCCCGAGCAGTTACAATACGTGTGTCCGTGTGCCATCTCATGTTGTCTCGGAGGATGGCAGATTACTTTCTGTTCAATTTTCAAATCAGCCACATTGTCATCGTCGTCTTCAGGGAGACGTGAAAGTAACATATTTCTCTGATGTATTTCTGTTTCTTGTCCTGAATCTTCTATTTAAGCTTCAGGATGAGTGACACAGCCTTAGCGTAGCATTAAATGAAATAAGTCTAGCAGGGATTCTGTCGAACACCCGCTCAGAAATGAGAACTATCACCTGTTTTATTCACCATGAACCAGCTCTCAAACATGATACCTTAATAAAACAAGGAACTATATTTGGAAAGACGGCTCAATATGGACGCTGCACTTCTACTTGTCAAGCAATACAATTATGTTAGATGTGCCCTTCAAAGTTTTGGGTTAAAAATAACCCAATATGTATTTCATTTTAATTAATTTATTTTTTTTAATGCAACAATATACTGCTGACATATAGTGATTGACCACGACGCTAATGTTAATGCATTCATGCTAATAGTATGTCACAATTTAGCTAGCAGTTTGACAGATTTACAGCTCTGGCCTCTCCAGTAATTGCGCCAGTTGTAAGGTTTAATCTCACAGCCAATCTGTTTTTGGAATGGTTAAGGTTCACCAGGCTGGTCTCTAAGAAATGACGACTTGAGAAACAGCTGTTGAATGGTCCGTCACCTGGTAGGCCGGCGTCTCGGGCAAGGTGGCTGTATTTCGTGCCTCTTTGCCGGATACGCTGGTTGGGCGTCCTCCTGACTGCTCGGAGAAATTGGGCATGTGCGCAGTTTGCAGGGGCGGTACTCGGCGGCACCTCAATTTTCTATTCAGCAAACCCATTTGTTTTCTTTGATTGGGAGCGGCTAGCGTTTAGCGAGCAGAAATTAGCAGGAATGCTAATGACCTAAAACACCACTTTGGGGCTTTTGTCGATTAATTAGCATTTTAGGATGGCTAAGAGTTCCAAAAAGTTGTTTTTTTGTCCGAAATAGATCCTTTAAGGTGCTTTAATGTACCAGTGCATATAAAATTGGTCGTGGTGTTTTTTTTCAGACCATCTCTCAGGTGTTGGATGGTCCTGTGCTTCTTCTTTCGACCATAAAACGTTTGAGACTGAATGTTCTTAGAAAATACCGCACTCTATTTTGCTTGATTATGTTGAGACACAATTAATCAGCAAATAATTGGTCAAATGAATTGATTTGCCTAAACCACCTTTTTAATTGAAATAATTTGTTTGGCAATTGCTGTCAGAAATGCTCTCTCCACCCTTTTTTTTTTTTTTTTTTCAAATTAGAAAATCCCCTTGAGTGGTCGGCTGATTAGTTTTGGGAGACGCAGCAGCTTTCAGTCATGCATGTTGGCCACTTTGTTTTCAGCCTAGTATTAAGATGCCAGGCTCAGCACACTAAGCCACCACGGGGCTTCATCGCTGTTAAGTGCTCATTTCAGGCCCGCTGAATTCTCCTGGTTTTTCACCATTTTCTCTCTCTCTCTCTCTCTCTCTCTCTCTCTCTCTCTCTCTCTCTCTCTCTCCATCTTTATCATCCCATCTTGACTCTACATCTAAGAAAGGATACATCCCTTCCGAAATATCTGTCCTCAAGGCCCCAAAGATCTTAT
>CAAKHF010008547.1:15205-29928 GCA_901007745.1 Hippocampus kuda
CCCTTCTCTGCACTCGTAGAACAAGACCGCCATTTGCTATTGATCCATCAAGAGTCCCTAATGAGGAATATTTGTGCCGTCTCAGGTTAAATGCATTGGGTCCTGGGTTCGGTCTTGATCACGCGTGCGCCCGCTGTTTTTGACAAGCAAAACAACATCCGTCACATGATTTGCACAAACTAATATTCCGCAACATCTCCGCAGTACGTGCTGCAGCCTTGCAACTGCTCAAATCCATCAAAACATGACGAGTCCGACACCTACAAGCTATTGTTTTCCAATAGATTTATGACCCGTGGTTGTGAAGCCAGCCTTAAGCTTTTTTTATTAATACTTTTCACGCTGTATGAACTTTCTTTGTTTTTCCCCACCTGGCGGTTTTGAATTGAATGTGGCTTGCTGTCACAGCAAAATGCGGGATTCCGGTGCGACCCTTGAAACATGAAGGGCCGCAGTTTGTTATGTTTCGCTCATCTTGGGAATGATTTGTGTGAGAACGTGAGCTAATTTGGCTGCCTCGTACATCTGACTGAATATACGTGACATTTTGCGAAATGGATGAACTGATTGACTCAATCAGCCAGCCCGTGATGGTTTCATCCAATTGCTTGGAGACATGATTGAACAACGGTTCTTTGCAAACAAGGGACGCCGTCCTTAGCGACTAACCAATCCGCTCCCGATTTTATTGCCCATCAACTGTCAACGAACTGTGATTACATCCACGTATTCAGGCCAATGGAGAACGTCATAGACAGGCTCATATAAAGCACAGTAATAGGATTGTAACTGTCATCAGATGATTTATTGTTTCAACAATGTCTCACAAAAGATACGACTTATTTTCATGAATTTTTTTAAAATTATACCCGACTTTGAAATCCGCTCATAATTAAAAGCCCACAAGACACGTCGTGAGAAGCGCTCCGCTAACAGAGGGAAGGACGTTGTCCAGATTTTAAAGGCCAGTCGTCAGGTGTAAGAGCTCCGCTTCATTGCTAATAACCACTTAGCAAACTCCATTTCCTCTCCTTCTGGTGTCAAAGGCAGACATTTGGTCACAAGACACAGTTCATCGACCGTTTCCATGAGCGTTTGACCCTTTTGTCTGCACCTTTAACCACCATCCGGTGCTTTCCCTCCTCTGCCATCCGCCTCGAAAAGTAAATGGAGGATGGCCTTAGCAAGAGCCCGTTTGATTTGACTAAATCTCTTGTGATTTCCCCGGAGAACGTGTTGGCAGGCCCGCGCTACATTGGCCCGTATGACGCTCGGCGGCTCCCACCTCCCCAGCTGACAGCAAGTCTGCAGCGAGGCATGGCAGCGTTGGGGCTGTGGAAACAAGACAAGGCGATGCTCATCTTAAGAAAATTGGGGGATGGAAGCTAGGCGTGAAGAAGGCTGTCGCCGAGGACGCTTACTGAAAAGTGTTCTCCGAGTTGAATTTAGTTAGGGAACGTGTGCGAGTGTGTGTATTTGTGTGTCACGGAATTACCTCGGGCTAATTGGTTTCATGTCTGAAGACAGCCTCTCCTAGTAAGTGGGGATGGAGCGTGCCGGTTGCTATCGCTGTTTCACTTGCTTTTATATTTATTTATCCCCCCCCCCCCTCCAAAAAAAAAAAAAACACGATCACTTGATGTAAGGATGACAGGCTTCAAAAGCTCCATTTGGTATGATTTCCACATCGCTTTGAGTGCGGCGTAGCTTAAAAAAAAAAGGCGACATCTGCGGGGGCACGCTTCCTGGAGTGGAAGAAGGTAAAAAAGGTGGGCGCTAAAGGGCCTGGAACGTCTCCTTCAAAGAGAGGCTGAGAGTCTGCAGCTTGCAATTCATCTCCTTCATCAACAACACGTGTGGGTGGTGCTAGCCAACTGTTTGCTGTGCTAAATGGATCGCGTCCAAGTCAGCAACACTCTGACATCCTGCGGATGATTGCCTTGAAATTCCTTTCACCTATTTGTCTCCAAATACAACAAATTACATGAGATGGGTAGGTTGTGGAAAGAGAAAAAGTTAAATATATCCTGGTCGACTTAAAAAATTGGAAGCTTTGGCCCAGAAAAGACGAAGCTAATTTATGACTCCATAAATCACCTTACAAAGGCCAACATGTCCATCACTTTAAATATGTGAGTGAACGATCCAGAGAGGATTGTGAATTACTCTCTTTTTTTTGGGGGGGGGTGGGTTGCTCACATTGCCAAAAGAGCAGACATTAATCAATACTGAGACAGTAAATGTCTCCTGTGACTTGCAAGACTGATTTATCTACTATGTGTCATAGAGGAGCGATTCAGAAGGGAAGCTACAGTTGATAACTTTTTGTGCAATTTTACACCGGTTAAATTTTCTCTCCTCGGGGTGTGCTGCGACTCACAGAAAAGACATCCTTCCTTTCTCGTTAAAAGATTAAACCCTTTTCGTCGGTCCTCTTGTCAGGCATAGTGAGCATTTTTTTTTATTTTTTGGTGGCTGTTTGGGGATGGGGTCGGTCTCTTCCTGTCATTGTGACACACTGAAGACGAACAATAACAATGCCCGAAAAACATACCTCAGGTGTATTCCTCTACAGCCTTGGATTTCAAAAGCCTGCACAGAGACAATCAGAATTTAACTCAAAAATAGAAAGTCGGGAAGATCTCAGAACATTGTGGATTATGCCGTTGGGAATTTCTGTTCTTCAGAAGATCACCCGGGAAAAGTCCTGATTGGTGGCGATCTTTGTTGTACTTCATTCAAAAGGGTTTTGATGGCTTTGAGAGTGCCGTTCTAAAGCTCGTCCTTTCAAATTTCTTGCACTAAAGCACAAGTGTCAAACTCAAGGCCCGGGGGCCAGATCTGGCCCGCCACATCATTTTATGCGGCCCGCGAAAGCAGCTCAAACATGTCAACATCCTTCTAAAATGTCTACCACAATTTTAAATTCTCATATGTCATAAATAAGAGATATATTCTACGCTTTTTCTTGTTAACAAAACCCTCATTACAGTAACTTAAACAATAGGTCAACAAACTGTTATTCTTGACTTCTTTATATGTCATAACGGCCCTCCAAGGCAAACTGGAACTACAATCAGGCCCGTGACAAAAATGAGTTTGGCACCCCTGCACTAAAGCCTTCCTCAAACCGATCCCTGAGTTTAGAGGCATGACTCGGGACTGAGATTCAAAGCAGCGTTCGGGTGTGTAGCCCAGTCACACATCTTCAGTCAAATCTCCACGGCGGGTCTTGAACCTACGAGAAGTCTCGCAGAGATGGATGAATCGCTGTGAGGCATCAGTCTGTTCTCGGTTCATGAATGATCGTGTCAAGTGATCACTGAGGCCTGAATGCAGTTCATCTCAGTCGAATGAAATTTCGAAATGCTTCTTTTCCGCTAACTCCTCACCACAATCTTATTTTTCTCTCCTCGCTGCAGAAACTGTGATGGACACTCGAGTGGCCACAGCTGAACTGGGCTGGACTGCATATCCTAACTCTGGGGTGAGTCCATTTTTTTTTTTTCTTTTCCCACCTTTTCGTTTTGGACGATGATAACGTGTTTGAGGATCTTGCAACAGTGCCCCATGCAAATTCACAGGCTGACAGGCAAATAGATCGGAAGAATGGCATGGGTGAGACTTTAGACGAGAGTAGTGTTCAGCGTCGCGCGATCAAATAATGGGTATTATTTTCCCGTATCCTGGCTCATAATGACTTAATGACATAATGCGTCCCGCAAAAAAAACCCGGAACACTGCACCTAAGTCCCAGTAAATGGGTACTGTAATGATACTGTAGTCGCACGTTTATGCAGGGAAGTGGAGGTATTAAGGTGAAAGTGAGTGAGGAGAGCTAAAAGGATGGAAAACAGCTTTTCTTCAGACTCGAAGGGAACTACTTTCAACTTGTTCATTTCAGGCACATGAAAGATGTGGGAATTAAGTCGCAAGTGCCAAGTCCTCGGGAAAATGTCATTTTTCTTCTGTGTTTAAAAAGACTGGCGGTATCAGAAGTGTGATGGCACGATTACACTAATTCATCGACAGAAAATGTTAAGGTCTCATTCCAGCTACTTTGATTCAATAATGCATTGATATGCTTCACAGCCCAGGCTGAGGATTGCATATTATCAAAGACGGCAGCCAATAGTTGTTTCCCACATTTTCCTGGTCTTTAGGTCTTTGTGAAGCATTTTACACAGGTCTTAAATAAGCCTTTGTGGCTCTTAAACAAAACTGCGGTCTGGTTAAATGTTGGGGAGCAAGTCCATTTTCCTCCGCATTCCCTGATTTGTCGCTTCAAAACGCTGCATTAGCGACCCACTACATACACATACTCATTTTTTCCCCTCATTACTTCTATTTTATTTTATTTTGTTACTATTTAATACGAATTTATGTTTACTTAAAGTTTTTCATGAATATGATACAACCTCCCCCCAAAACCCCCCCAAAATGTATATGTTTTTAATAGGAAAAATATCACACTATAATATTCTACTTCATAAAAGCATACAGTAATGGCAGAATTAATTAGAATTTTAAGAATTAAAACACTTTTTTTTCTCCTTATTTTTGGCTTCAAATCAATAGATTTGTGCTACTCCTTCTGGTGTGTGCGCGCGGGCCACCGGGGGGCAGTATGACAAAACAAACAGATATACAGTACATGACGCCGGTCAAAATTGCCCGGCAATCCACAATAAAATGAGACATTCGTCACCGAGGATAAAGACTCTTTGCCTAATATTGATAAATTAGGCAAACTTCAGCTTGTTTGTTCAGGACTAAAAACATACTTTTTTTGTTTGTTTGTTTGCTGCGGTTTATATTCACACTGTACTTCTCGCAAGTGAAATATAAACACATCAACACGTGTGACGATCTGCGCTCCCATTGGACAGAAACCTGCTGCTGCATTTTTTGCTCTGCACGTTTGTGCTGTGACTCGAGCTGCAAAATAATTTTGGGTGTGAAGAACATCTTATTCAACACAGGTTTTGCGACATTGTTTCAAAGTTATGGAACAGCTTTGGCAAATGTGTGCAATTAACCGGCAGCGGCATGGCTAAACAAAAGACATGGGCTAATATTTCCTACGATGCTACGACTACGGTGGCTTGTTAAGCCCAAAGAGTCACATGGATCCTGCTATTGCTATCTTTCTATGAAGACTGTTGTGTTCAGGCAGCCTCCAGACGAACAAAGCCTCTTGTCCGTGTTGAGCATCGTTATTAAGCTGCAGACTTGTTGCGAGCCTTCAGACGAGTAGAGACCTGCTGTAAGGGGAATAACTCGCTTACTGGTTGAACCTGCCTTGCTGCGCTGCCGTCTTGCCCTTCTTGGAATGCTGTGCCGTAAAGGCCCCGACTCATGTACTCGCATGAAAAGAGTTACCCATCATCCGTGGTCTGAAATACCCATATTATACATTGTTTGAAAGAACAACGCAATGCCAGATGATGTCACACTGCATTGCTGTCAAACTTGAGTCACAATAGCCATTGTTTGGTTCTCATCCCTTCAAGAGCTTTGAAAGCTTTTCCACTCGACGGGGAGGGACCAGTCCATTAAACTCATTGAGTACCAGCCAATTCTAGACCAAGTCTGAAAAGACGTTTAAAAACGTCTTTAGGAGTGAATGAGTTAAAGATAGCGGTCGTGGTTGTCTTCTGTGTGCATTTTATAGTCGAAGTGGATATTAACACATATATTAGATACATAACTTAAATGTATACGGCTTACAGGGAATACACTTCTCTCGTGTGGTATTAGCCGTAGGGTGGGTGCTAGCCTATGCTAAGTGTTGGGTCAACCGCAACATAATGTAAGGTTTTTGTTGCTGGTCCAGTAAATCTACTCTCTTAACAATGGTTTTTTTCATTTATGAAGCCCTGAGAAAAATTGTCAAAGATATCGCCCAAATCAATCTTGTAATGTTGTTCTACAGATACTTCAAGCTAGCATCATCCCTGGATTCCCTTCACCTTTCATAATTAATGTGGGGGGTGGGGGGGAATGAACTGGGGGGATTTTTCTTTTTATTTGCCAGATTGCGCAAGCAGCATTATACTCTAGTTCCACTGATGTAAACATATGGACACAAACGTATAAGTTCGCATCAGCATGCAGTTACACACTTGGGTACTCGCATCTGCCAGACAGCTTATGAGGCAAACAGATGTGTACAGTCAACAACGCGACAACCTTTCTTTCCATTATAATGAGCATCCTGGCTTTTCACTTACAGTATGCACTTTCTTCTTTGTCTGCACGGACTTTTCCCTTTTGTTTCTGCCTTTCCCCTCTCACACTGCTCTTCAACACCACTGTATGAATAAAATATTGAGTGCCAGAAAGGCAAACGCCCTTCAACGGTGCGACGACGTGAAAGAGCAGACGGGAAAGAAAAAGTCACATCTTCGAGTCTCTTTAAAACCCCATTTTATATACTTTTGGTGTCAGTGTGGCTGTTGATTAATAATGGAGTTTTCTGGAGGCTGTTTAAAGGGAGGCACGGTTTTCTCGATCAGATAATGAAGCGCTGAAAGCCAGCGCAATGTCAATGAGTAGACAGTGTAACGCTCAACTCCACTTGCGGGGGGTACCGTCTTCGCCTTTGCCAGATTGGAATCATACGTCCATTAGTCTTACACTCCTCTACTGATTATATTAGCATACCGGATTTTTTAAAACGACATGTTTTAAAAACACATTTATAAGTTTCTAATATGTATTTGAGAGACAAAACAGGAACGGAATGACCACCATTGCATGTTTGAACGCAGCCTCCTGGTTCATGGAGGTTGATGTGATGACATTTTGGCACATTTTCACGCGATCGTTATGATAGTGACCAATATTATCAGTTTTAAAATAAGATAAGATAAGATAAGATAAGATATCCTTTATTTGTCCCACACTGGGTCAGTTATCAGTATGATCACAATATTGGTCAGTGAAATACAAACTAAAAAGATTTGCATCTTCTCTTCAAGGGTTATTTCCTTCTGTGAATTGTTTTTTTTGTTTTTGTTTTTTTGCTGTTGCACCAACTATGACTCTAAGAGAAGCTAAACACAATATTAACGGTAATTTGATTCACAATAGCAATACAGTACTCACCATTTGGAAAAAAAAATACATTATTAAGAACAAGAAAATACTAATTTGTTCGCAGGCTACTTTCTGGTTCACAGAAATGTGTGCAAATTAGAATGAAATGGAAAATATGTTTGTGACTTAAAATAAATAATCCTCTTTTTGCCAATGTGACTCTATGTAATTAAAAAAAAAAAGAAAAAAGCATATTTGTCAAGTGCAATCCTGCTAACTAATTCATCAAAACAGCCATATTTTTATAACAACAGCATTCATAGACATATCATTCAACTTTCTGATATGGCCGTACTTGCATCTTAATGATTCCCATCAAATTTGGTGGTCTGGAAAAAAAAAACATTGTCAGACAGAATACTTTATTTTCTTTGCCCCCTTTCAATAACACAATAATTGGTTGGTATCTTTCTTGTTAGTGCACCGCTTTGAGTTACTTTCAATTACATTTTCAATGGTACTTATTTTTCAGTGTGAGAGAAAGAACCAGCAAGATTCAATATGCTGGAGGGAGCCGGGCCAAAGATGAATGCATTTTCAGTACTCCAGGCATTGCAATTTTCACTTGGGAAGAAAAAAAAAACTGCCGAACGTAAGTTAAGTAGACATCAACAAGAAACGGGCTGGTAATAGTGCAAATGTATTCAGAAGACTGCTATAGAGAAAAGATACTTCAATGTTCAGAGCTTTTATTGGCTATGAAGAGATTTTGTATTCAGGGCACTTTTACTCACAGCGATGTCGAAGCTCTTCTATCTGCATGGAGCACACTCTCACTGGAGATGCCTTAGAAGAAAGCGCAAAAACGTTCCGTGAAAGCAAAGCAAAGAAACCAGACAAAAATAAAAGCGACTTGGCCTTCTGACAAGCAAACAAGCCAAAAAGCAAGTTAGTCATCTGCATGGTTTTTTTTTTCACCCCCACCGCATCATCCTCGAATGGTTTAAATAAAAAGTGGGAACCAGCTAAAATTGCTTTCATCCGGAAGGAGATAGACGGGATTAGGGGGAGTGTGGAGTGAAAGGGGGATACGAGTGGGAGAGAGGAGGAAAAAGGTGAGGGGGTGCTGAAGATCAATTTTGCGTGAACGCTTGCGGCAGCCCTGCAGACGCTTAGCCGTTCGTGTGTGTGTATGTGCGGACGTAAGCCGAGGTTAACTCATGTGACTCACCGGGTCGCAGCCGGAGTCGGACTTTTGGGACGGGGGCTGGCGTAAGGAGGGGGCTGGGGTGGAACGGGGTCAAAGGGTTGGCAGCGGCTGCTCCGATGGAGGCGGAGGTTGCTTTCAGGCGTGTCCAAACTGGGGGCAGTTTTTGTGCTTGTTAGGGCCCCTCGGCGGAGTGCGATAAAGAGACGGCCAAAGTGAGCACTTCGATGGGCGCCGAGGATAAACGCAGGGGGGCAGAAAATAAAAGCGAAACGGGAGCGTGCGTTGGAAAGATAAGTCGGACATTTTTGGAACGCGCTTGCTTGTAGCAGGTGAATAAGAACAGGTGGGGTGGAGGGGGGGGGAGGAAGACCCCACATCTGCTGTTTTTGGCATGTTCACTATTATTCATGCTCTCTTGCATGTGCCCACATGTGGTTGGTAATGCTTGCCTGCACCTGCCCTGGAGGGTGCACGACTCTCGCAGCTCTTTGCAGCGTTCCGGCCATGCTCCTGCGGGTTTTAACTGGACAGGTGTGCGCACTTCCTGCAGCCCACTGAGAGCTCCGCAACAGCTATCTCACCATCTGCTGACCATACTCAATACACCTCAATTATTCATCCAGTGACAGACTGGTTTAAAAAAAAAAAAAAAGCACCGATGAGGAATAAAGAATAGGATGATTGGAAATACTGTTGCCGGGGAGAAATAGAGAAGCTTGATGAGGGAGACACAGCGGTGCCTTGAGAAACAAGTGACATGATTTTTTTCGAGGCAGTTTTTTTTCCTCAGATACGAGCAAAAATTGGAGATGCGAGCGCTGTCTTATGACGGTGAACTCAACTCACAAAACAAGCAGCAGCTGGGTGAATAATTCTTCCAAAAATATATAATATAATATAATATAATATAATATAATATAATATAATATAATATAATATAATATAATATAATATAATATAATAACACAGCTGCAGTTTATGGAGGAGTTGTAACCATCTCTATGTGATAAACTGCTCTCAGGTGGCCAATTTACTGTAAATAATTCAATATTGACTTTTATTGTGAAAGTGCACAAATAAATTAACCACTACTTTTTTAAGGCAGAAATACTGTACAATTAAACAATTTTAACTGGAGGTTGACCTATATGTAGGTTTTTGGTTGTTTGTTTTTTTGCTGATGCTAATTCCAATATTTGGCGCAGAAATTCGATAACCAATTAATTGGCGGATTCATTTAAAAAAATGTTTGTTTTTTTTTAGTCCCTTAATCCTTTCAACAACAGAGGTAACATATGACTGAGAATAATTTATCCTTTTGTATTTGTTTAACTTATTGAGTCAGAAAATCGACAAAAAAATGGCAGATTTAGGGGGGGGGGATTTTTGCATGTTATTATCTTTGTCGTTATGTATTTTTAAATCGGCTGGTGACTAAATCGGTTAGGCTCTTGCCTTAATTCGAATGATGAATACATTTGCAATGTGAGTGATCTGAATTATCATGCATCAATTCTTTTACTATCACATATGTGGAAAAAAAAAAAGATATCGCCAGGACAAAAAAAGGCAACAAAGCACGACATGCTGATGACGAGCGACGCGCGTTTCGTGATGCTGTTCTTTAATGAAATATTAGCCTCTGTCATCGTGGCGACATGATACGCATGCTGTCAAACTTCTGTACAGTACTTTTGATCAAGACACGAAACTTGAGACCGTCATACATCTTCAGCTCTTCGGGGATACGCTCAACTTAAAAGGAAATTGAACGTGCGCACACGCGTTCACACAAATGTAACCCAGTCGTTGTCAGACCAGTGGGAGATCACTTTCATTTCGCCTTCACGGTTATTGAGTGCGCGTAGATCTGCGGTTCAAATTGCCCCGAGCGCCGACACAGACGTGTCTGCTCGGCACGAAGATGAAAATTGTAAGATAGTCTTGCAAAATGAAAGCACTCCGATCTGGAAACGTCTGCGCCTTTCAATGTTTGGATGCCTGTATTGTTTTTTGTCAAAACATTTGCGCAAAGGACAGATTTTTCAATCGCCTTCACAGCTACGCCCACCACTATGTACAATGTCAACACCGATTCATTGGCACGAGGACTCGACGCCGTGTTCCACATCCCTCGACTTCGTTCCTTTCAAATATTGATATCTTTCCAGAGGGGATTTCATCACCGTGATTAACATGTACAAAATCTTTTGGATGAATGTCGCCCAGGGATGAATAAAAGATATTGTATGACTCCCAGGAGTATGAATTCTCTCGCCTCTTTCCACGTTCAGCTGTATGACACTCTTTTATATTTCTGTCCATTTTCTCTTTGCGCAGCTTGTCTAGGTCAAAGCTGTTCACCTATTTGCGCGCATGCATTCACTCACATACAAACAACCCCTCCTCAAGATCTGGAGGACGGGGTGTTCAAGGGTCATGATCTGCAGAAAACACACACTTATAGGCGCACGATAATAGACACATAAAATCTCATTTCTATCTAACTGAAAGCCTGAATACTCCGCAGTTATTCCGTCACCTGCTAACCCAAGTTTTGTGGTCTGTTCCTAAATGGGATGTAGAGGTTACAAGCAGCCAGCAGGGTGTCTTATCTCAATTTGAAAAATAATCTCACCTTTACATTTGTCTCACTTCCTTTACCCGTGTTTTTGTTTTTATTGTTGTTGTTTTTCTCCCATGCTTCCGTTTCCCATTTGGAACATGTCAATGTAGCAAACTACTTGCATAAAATGTCCAGTCAAACGTTGATTTTTGCTCGCTGCAATTTGGATCTGCATAACGACGGTGGTGCCGTAAGATATGAGTGATCCCGACTTTTGAGTTTTTCGAGATATGATCCTTCATTCACGATTTTTTTTTTTTTTTTTTTTTGTGAGTCTGGAACGCATTCATGTTATTTCCATTCGTTTGAATGTGGTAAGATGATTTCATTTGTATTCGGAGGGCACCAAGTGAAAAGACAAACAACGTGGAAACTGTGAAGTATATTCCTGCAGCGTCCAAATCTAAAATGTGACAACAACGTCGTGATTACAAATTTGCTCGACGAATAAATGACCAGCATTGGTTTCCATCAGCCGGATGGGACAGTAACTTCTCAACTCCCTTGGAAACCCAACCGGTTGTTGCCCATGTTTTTGCCAATGAATGAATCAATAGCAAGTATGGTTTAGGCTGTGCAAAGGTATACAGTGCTTGGGAATTTGGTACATAAAATTTAGCAACAGGTTTTGTTATCTGCTGTGAGCGTAAGAGGCTTCGGCAATTTTCATTTGAGTGCTTCGAAATAAAGTTCCAAAACAGGTTGATCTCTAAACTTGGGTGACTCAATTCTATTGATGATATTAAATGTGAACATGTTTTTAATCAATCTGACAGACTTGGTCAGCACACATTAGGCCTTTCAGTTGGTGGAGTCTTGAGAAGTGTAAAATGGTGGATGGGAGAGTCGTTTGAAACCTAAATGTATTGATCCGGGCTGGGCGGTAGGACCAAGTTTCCCATGACTTTTGTCTTAACGGCGACAGACAGATGGCCCCAGTTCAATTTGAGCCTCATCAAAGTGTGAGACTGTAATTATGGAGTGGCTGCTATCGGGCGGGACTGGGAATTTTTCAGACACCGCCATTTCCTTTCCATCCATCACAGTCGGCCGGGCGGAACTAGGCCTCCGATGCCCCTACAAAATAATCATTCCAATGGCAACCAGCCTGACAGCAGGCCTCGTTTAATAACGGAGCTGATCAGAAATGATAATAGCAATCATGCAGCCGCATATTTTACTGGCTGCGGCGTGCTTGTCTGCGCAAGCGTGTGCACACTTAGAAAAGACTATGAGTACGTGTCTCAAAGCTTGTGAGGAAACCTAAGTAAATTGAGGCGTCTCTTTGCAATCAAAACAAGACGGCTCTTTCTTAAAAGTGCTCTGATGACTTCTTGGATATGACCCATGACCCAAAAAGGTTGAAATGCAAACAGCCAAATTAGTCTGGCACATTCTGAAAAGCCTCTGGATAGACAAAGTTCGGTGAACTCTGCAAACACAAAGAGCATCTTTCAGCTTCTCGTGTTCGCCTGTAATTCACGGTCCTCCGGGGACCTTGGCCTTTACAAATATGGCAGTGGGAATTTCACCTGAAAGTGTTCTATTGCTTCCCTTCATTATCCAAATGGGGATCGTGTTGCATTTTCGCATGAGCAAGTCATCAAATACTGACGCTCAGTTAATAGTCCTTTACACCAAACTTTTTGAGGCCGGTATGGATGATGGTTTGACAACATTTTGAGCAACTGACAGCTTTAGTCGTGATGGTGAAAACTGCAATTGGTGGCGAATTGATAAAGAGCAACCCCAACTTGATATTCAACTTCAGCCATCTTGTCATAAACTGTCAGATATTCGCAATCAATGCTGTATGGTCATTTCAACGGCGATTTCCTCCGAGATCAGTTTGCAGATGTTTTGACTGGTCGAGAGATGACAAGGGACATGTATTGATTTCATCTTTGCGACACTTTCTGATTACATGTCTCAACTCTTATTTTGTCTTGTTAAGACCTTCCCCGTCTTTCAGCTTAAAGGATCATTCTCCATTCCACATCGATAAGTCCAAGCGTTGAGCTGTATCCATTGACGGTGATGAATTTGAAAACCACAAGGTGTGTGACTTCATTGGGGATCAGGCGGTGGTACTCAGTTTCAAGACCAACCCAATTGATGTTTTTGTGCTTGCTATGCTTTTTGTGTAAACTGTCTGAAGTTGAGTGGTGAGTCAAGGCCTGTCCTTGTGTATACAGCGGATATAAAAAGTCTGGGCACACCGTACGGAAGACTAAAAAAACTGGTCGTTTGCAAGAAATTCTAACAGCTCCTTCACCGTTGCCGTTGGCCTTTTTGCCAGGCTCCCTGACCGTTCTTCTCATGCTCTCATCAACACTGGAGAAACATCCGGGGTTCGGTTATGTGTATATCTGCTGTGCCGTATTTCCTCCATTTGATGATAACTGTCTTCACTGTGTGTCATAGTATATTTAATGCCTTATACATTCTTTTACATCCTTATGGCTGATACCTTTGAACAGTGGGATCGCTCGGAAGGTGTAGACGCTCTCCGCGGAGTAATATCTCATAAATGGGGGGAGGGGAAGTGGGGCATTTTGAAATGATTCATCTTGTTCTCGTTTTCTTTATCCAACAAATCTGGCATTTGAACATGGGTGTGTAGACTATTTATAGCATCTGAATTTGTCTAAGCTGCGATCAGAGCCAATATCATGTGATGTGCTACGGTAACAATACAGTACAAAGTGTGCACACATGGCAGATGTCAAAGTCTCAATTGTCATGATTTGGAGAAGAAAACAACAACAAGATATTGTCATTATATATATACAGTATATATATATATATATATATATATATATATATATATATATATATATATATATATATATATATATATATATATATATATATATATATATATATATATATATATATATATATATATATATATATATATATATATATTACCAGTTAATGTGATAAAATTCTTAAAATGATACAGAGAACCACCCAGAACGCTAACAGCATTGACAGAAGCTAACGGTTGATCAGCTGCTAACGGCTAGCTGCTGAACATATGGCACACTAAGTGCCTACAAAAGAGTAATTTCCTATATACATATTTAAAATTTGAGAGTCAAAAACTTAATAACATGCCAAATAGAAAGTAGTAATTAGTACTTTTAAAGCTTGACATACATGCCAGCCTACACATTGTTTCCATCTCATTTCTGGATATTATTGGCCAATATATTACAAGATTGTGGTTTATTTAAGTTCTGTGTTATTTTTGCTTTTTGAAAGTAATGGCAGACAATCAATGTGGTGAGCAGCCTTTGTGAAGGGAGAATATCGATGGCCTGATGGCAGCGGTCTGGGGCTGTGGGGAAAACGACTCATCAACCTGAATAAATTAATGATTTACTTCACCCGTGCCCTTAATTTCTGTCCATACTTTTGTTTTTCTTCTATCCATCACTCTGACGCCCCTCACGTCTCCATCTCGGCAATGTGTGACTGGTCATTGAATGAAGCATTACGTGCTGGGTGAATGCATGACCCCTTCATCTACTCACTACTGTCCATCAATCTGAGGAATGACACAAGCACTTAAAAAATCAGCGCCAAAGAGTGGATTCTGTGTCGATGGCAGAAGCAAACATATGAGCGTGGATTCATTTTTCTGGTCCAAGTGTGTGCTATGGGGTAAAAAAACAAAAAACAAAGCCTTGACAATTTCTTCATTGAAAAAAAATCCAGTGCTTGCTCTTTTAAAATGTGTGTGTGTGTGTGTGTGTGTGTGTGTGTGTGTGTGTGTGTGTGTGTGTGTGTGTGTGTGTGTGTTTGTATTTTTGCTAACAGACCACTTCATGAACCAAGCAA
>CAAKHF010008554.1:0-13303 GCA_901007745.1 Hippocampus kuda
AAAGGAGAGAGGGGCATGGATGGACTGCCAGGTTTAAAGGTAAGACATTGTGGCAAAGGGTCAATTCCAAACCATGCATTAGAATTCTATTTTCACATTTTGAATATGTATGTTGTGTTTTGTCTGCATTTAACCAAATAAATTTGTGTTACACAGGGCGATAAAGGAGAAGTAGGAGAACAAGGCCCACAAGGTCCCATGGTGGGTGTATCACCCAAAAGCAGTTTACCAAACCCTTTTAGCATGAGATACATGTTGCTAACTTTGTTCCTCTTGGAGGACCCACGCTTACTAAATTGCATCAGCTATGCCATAACACAGTGGTACTCAAAACCTTTACACCAAGGACCACCTAAAAAAAAATACTTGGCTCTCCATGTACCACAACATTGACTCACATCAAAATACAGTTACGTAGTAGACCTAAGTGTTCATCAAAGACATGACAGAGGTTTTATTCCTAAAAAATGATATTTCATATTATTGTAAGCCATTGTAACATTTTGCATAGTTTGAAAATCAACACTATGTTTAAATACAGGAAATAAAATATCGCAATTTAAGTAGAAAATTGTACCTAAATGTGTCAAAACAAACAGTTCTAAAAGTTGAATACAACTGAACTGTTTCTAACAAAGCATTGTAGTGGATAATTAACATTATGCGATTTCAACATTTAATTCAGAGGATTTTTCACGTACCACTAGAGGGAGCCTTCATACCACTAGTTGTACCACACTTTGGGAATCAAAAAAAATCCCTTCTCAAAAATGGGTGCCTACTTAATGAGAAATGAAGCAGCCTAAAGCCTGTGAATGTATTTTATTGTCACTGTAAAATTTACTTTATTATGCTGTGTGTTTTGTATTTTTTTACTCTCACTTTTTGTGTGTGTGTGTGTGTGTGTGTGTGTGTGTGTGTGTGTGTGTGTGTGTGTGTGTGTGTGTGTGTGTGTGTGTGTGTGTGTGTGTGTCTGTGTGTGTGTTTACGTCTGAGATAAATTTGTGATCGTGAAAAGTCCCCTGTTGTGAAAAATTTCTTGCTGCAAACATGATTTCCTGTAGAGGAGTTTCACTGTAGTTGAAAGACATTCAAAACTTTCATCCAATTCATCCATCGAAAAAGTAATTGACAGATAAATCTATTACTAAAAGAACAATGGTCAACAACAAGTTTTACTTTATGTGTCCCGACACATAAAGTTTACCACCGTGCCAGAGACAAACCAATCACAAAGTAATAGCATTAGTGTCGTTTTTTTTGTTTTTGTTTTTTTTTGGAGGGGGGGGGTGACTGGTAAAAAGCTGAACATCTTACTAAATACAGTAAATGTTATTCATTTCATTTTAACATCTTTTCAAAAAATAAGCATCACTCAGTGTAAGTTACGTGAAATTCCGGTCACATACATTCAGCCAATCACAGATGCAACCAGCAGGCGGGCATGTTGTTTGAACACTGAAAGAGCTCCGTTGCTGACAAAACGCACTAAACATTTGCTAAAACACAGATACGAGATATACTGTGGTCATGCCGAACGGGAGTTGAGCTACTCTCGTGACACATAAACACGATACAGTTTCCAAATCTGTTCAGCTACACCGGAACCCAACGGCTTCAAGAATGTGCTTACTACATCACATACACGTCAGGTAAAAAGTGGACGAACAACGTAGGACAAAATAATCATTGCGGTCTGTGGGCAGCGAGACTTTTACGATACAGACAGTTTCTAGTGTGAATCAAAAAAGAGCAGGCGTGGGCTATTGGCGTAGCTGGTGTGGAAGCGTATGGACTTTTTTGGGGTTTAAATGACATTTGTTGTTGGCAAGTATAAACATTTTTAGAGGACTGTCATTCACGGTAGGACTTGGTCCTGATTCGACACAAATAGCCAGGGATTTACTGGAGCGTCTCTTTGTTCTGTTTATTCCCAAACAACACCCTGGGCAGGGTAAGAATGTGACACAACAATAAAACGGCAACTGGATAACTGAACTGATGTTAATTTATTGCTAAGGAGAGCTAAAAGTCTGACTGAGGCAGTCACATTAAATGCATTTTCGTGGTGTGCATTATTTTGATAATTCCGCTTTTATAAACTTGTTTGCTTTATTGGATTGCCGGCCATTATGCGAGGATTGCTCATATTGCTTTAAATATCCCGAAGCAGTTCAGTGTAACTCCACATAGTAGTAAATAATTGATTTGGATGTTGCCTTCGAAATGAAGCATGTCGACATACTTTGCAGTTGGTGCATATAGGCTCCACATAAGTCTTTATGGGCAAAAGGCATTTGCTACTTGATGATCACAAACTAAGGTATACACTGAGTTGACTAAGCATCTGTCTGTGGTGGATGTTCACCAGGTTGATGCAGTTTCTTGGTCAATATTGACCAGAAAGCTGGCCTCTTTGGTTCTAAACTCAGCGCAAACACAAGATTGACGAGCAAAAATTCCAAAAACATTGTTTTGTCATGATTTGTTTTCGAATATTTCCTCATTTAATTGAATGTAGGTAAGTGCTATTCATCAATTCCAGTCTTCCGAAAAATAACCGTCAATTTTTTTAAAGGGAAACTGCGCTATTAAATATTGTACATTATAAAAACGTGTAGTAATAACAATTAGATGAAAATCAAAAAATATACAGTTTGTGCAACATTATTAACTCATTGTGATTGTGCTGCTCCTTCTTATGTGTGCACCTTGGCCACTTGTGGACAGTATAGCACAGACATACAGATATACGTGACATGGAGGAGATTACTCTTCAATGAGCTGCAATAAAATGAGTTGTTTGTCGCAGAGGATAAAGAATAAATGCTTGTGATTATTGATTTATTGCCTCTTTATTTATTCCACCGTTTGTGTTCAAACGCTTGCTGCTTAAAGGGTTCAAATACAGCTTCACCGATGCTTTTCAACCTTCAAGAACTAACTCGATTTGGATTCAAGACATTTTGTCTTTGTCCATGTCCAGTTGTATGTCAGAAGGCCACCAAAGTACACAAAGTACGAATCATGTCAATTTTGGGAAGACATTTTTCGCATGACTCAATCAGCAGATGAAAAAAGGCAGAATTCCTCGAGCAAAAGTGAAAATTCGTTAGTCAACCGTCTGTTCTTTGGGTCAGTGAGAATTATGTAAAACGCAAGGGACACAGGGATGCGACGCTATCATTTGCATTCTGGAGTAGAGAGAACACATTTAGCGTAACACAAATGAAACAAAGAAAATAAATACTCCAAACAAAAGTGAAAACATAATTGTGCCATCATTGCCTTTGTAAATTATAAAAAGCGACTTTCTCATACAGGTAAATAGCTTCTTCCTGAGCATACATGCCCCCACTGGCTGATTCATTTTTAGATAGTCCTTTTCAATTATAAAAAAGCAACAAGGAACAAACGGTGAGCAAAAAATACCTATTCACAATTTTAATGCTTGGCCGGGGAAATTAAAACAGATCACAGCGATAATTACACAATCAATTAGCATCACAGAGTCAATACTGCAACAACTTAACCCTTGACACTGAATCATTTTGGAAGACGTGTGTTTTATATAGAACAGGGGTGTCAAACTCATTTCACGTCTGCCCGCGGAGGGCCGTTAAGACAGTGAAACCGAAATAATGTTTAATCATCACATCACATTATTACTTGTACATAAAAAAATGATTACTCACTACTTTTGAAGTCGGTCAAGTATTTGTTCAATTATTGCTTAAGTGAGTGTAAACAGCGTAACACAATTATTGCAAAATGTCACAGTTAGTTATTACGTATGACAATTTGAGAGTTCGGAACAGATTTAAGCAAGGATCATGGAAGTTGACACAGATGATTTGCTTTCGCGGGCCCCATGAAACGATGTGGCGGGCCGGATCTGGCCCCCAGGCCTTGACACTGACACTTGTGATGTAGAATTTCGGGGATTGTGGCACAACCGTGTTTTACTTAAGAAAATAATTGCCTTACCAGGGCCATTAAGTTGACACCGTGAGGGATATTGAGACCATAATTTACAGCAACAGTGGCCGCACTAATAGTTCCTTTAGGAATATGACTGCCATATTTTTCATTAGGGGAAGTGCGAAAGCAAATGAAAGAACCAAACTCGATTTCAAATGGCAATTAAGAGCACCGTTTAATTTTTGATTCTTAATGCCGGGCCGGGACATAAAAACATGAAGTACCACTAACGCGCGGCAGTTAAGTCCCTGAATGAGAACACCTTATCAACATGACACAGCAACATTCATTCATGGAAGAAACATTTTAGGACTGCCCACACAAACACGACAATGGATATTTTAACACAAACAAGTGAGTAACACATGTAGACAGAAAAGATGTCCTTTAATTTGTTTTGTTTTTGAACAGCACAAAACATCTCACGTGTACAAGAAGCCAAACCACAGCTGAAATGCATTCATAAACCTAAAATGATCCTGCATCAAAAAAGCAACAACAAAACAAGGTCTACATGTTCTGCTCAGTGGGAATGAGAAAATGGATTAAAACCCACCTCCATCTCACATTTATATATCACGGCATATGACTTTTGCTTCTCTAATGGTAAAATTACTTCTCTACACAGTCCTAATAAAACAAACGTCTTTCTTTATATCGCGCTTTCACAATAATAGCGGCAGCTTTAACAAAGCGCTTTTCTAGAACATTCAACCTAAAGTATGGCTGGATGCATAATAGTAATGCAACAGAACTTATAATACTTACAATTGCCACTACAGTAGAATATATTTGTGTCATTTGCAAAAAATATGAATTTTAATCATTTAGATTAGGGCTGAAGCGGGTCCTCGAGTAATTTGGGTATCTCCGTTAAAAAAAAAAAAAAAAAAAAAAGAAAAGAAAACGCTCCAGTACCTGCTTATTTACGTGTACTCTATTAACCACAGCTTTTTTTAAGTAAGAGTGAGTGATTTATGGGATGAAAATCCTTTTTTGTTTTGTTGTTTTTTGTTTGTTTGTTTGGATTTTTTTGGTCAATAAATATTCCGATTGAAAGTTCGATTTTAACCAGTGCATTTGTTATGTGTTCAATTGCTTCACTCAGAGGCACTGATGTGGTCCTTTTTGTTCTGAAACCACTGGGCTTCAGTTCCTATATGGAATATAACAACACTCTTAGGCATGTATTCTTTATCCTCTACAAGAAATGTCTAATATTACAGTACTGCATCTTAGGGAGTCGCATGTATGAACAAACTTTTTTTTGTTTTGTTTGTTGATTGCTTGACTTTCTCTTCACAAGTGATATTCAGGAGAAACTTTGCAATTGCCCCACCAGCTATTATGCCTTTTTGGTAATGACTTTCTTGAAGCTCCCAATTAGCTACAATGGTCTAAGTTTACGCACCACCTGTTGCTTTGACATGTGTTTGAGAGAAAACGCATTTTTACAGGAACGGAGATTTTATTTCCCACACTCTGTGACAAAAACTGTTTTTAACATGAAGAAATCACTATTTGGTAGTCCTGCTGAGCCAGGCAAAGCACCAGAGGGTGCTGGTGATGAGTCTGCACCCTGGCCGAGCCCCAAGGGGCCCATTCAAGCCTCTACGGTTGCTCTGAGGCATACCCATTAAAATGTTTATTTTTAACTTGGCATGGGAGCGAATGTTCATCACACCCTGCTCTAGCGAGAGGGGTATTGTTGTGTACTGTAGACAGCTCCCAAAAGGGGCAAAATGTGCTTTTGTGGAGGCTCAAAGGCGCACACTTGTGTGTCTTTGCAGCAGTTGAAAATCATCAAGATCCCATTCTGAATGAACGAATAACAAGAGATCCACGGATGACTTCCCCACTGCAGCACAGTGTCAGCGAGTGCATATGTGTTTTTATTAAGGCTTCGATTGTTTTTGGCAAGTGTGACACATTGCAGGTCCATATGACTTCAAACCAACTGTCAAAGGAGGCTCCAAACTGGCTGCATGTCAATCCTAAAATCAGCCATTTCGTGTGTGTGTGTGTGTGTGTGTGTGTGTGTGTGTGTGTGTGTGTGTGTGTGTGTGTGTGTGTGTACCTGTCAGACTAACACTCAGTGAGATGTTGTACTCACTGGACCATTGCGACCTGCTGAACCTGCAACCGAGCTCATAGAGCCCAGTAAAAGTACTGTAGTGTGACAGGCAGCACACACACACACACACACACACACACACACACACACATGTGCATGCATGAAACCGAATACACGCATATTGAACACACTATATAATTACACAGAGGCACACATACACACTCTAGATGCAGAGAGACACGTGCACACTACACGTACACACACAATGTAGGCAAACCCCTACAATGCCCCGTTCATTACGTTCCAGACCCAACTGTGATAGGTGAAAAGCCGCAATATAAAAACATAAAATTTGTGTTCATTACTTCAATTCCCCACCTCCGCCAACCCACCTGCACACATATTGAAATACACTCAAGCAGTCTTTTTATACACATAAACACATTTGAACACAAAAAAATGTATGTTAAACAGAAAAATATGCAATATAGCATGGATTATTTTATACATAAAGGATATGCATCTAAACACAGGCATCCATTATACACGCACCCACACACATACACAAACACCAGGTGTGTGCAAAGTTCTGAATTTCAGGATTCAATTCAATTCCATGGTCGAATTTGAATTGACTCCACCACCAGGGTGAGTTCCAGGAAGTCAGAAACACATTCTCATCACATATAAGCCACAAACAAAATGTCCAAAATGTTTGAGCAGCCATCTTCAAGACTTTAATGAGGGAAGGTGTTGTGGGAAAATGAAGTGCTAACCTTCCATCATACAACAATCAGCATTTGTACAACGTGAATTTTCTTGTGAGGATAAGCAGTTCAGATAATGGATGGCTGAACGATTTATCTGACACTTTTATCTGACTATTTTTAAAAAACAATTATGCTCCGCTTTATGCTCAATATTGTGCGCATAAATTCCTTACAGTAATATTTGGATGAAATTGTTGTAAATATGCTTATATACTGCAAAGTCTCATTGTGAAATACACTGATTTTGCATCATGAAGTTCTTTGAATTTCAATTCATTTCCTGCAATTGGAATCCCAATTGCAATTCTTCCTGCCTTGCCACCTCCAGCCTAATTCAAGAATTGAATTTAGGGATCATTCTATTCAATTCTTAATTTCGTACTGACTCACACACGTAGACACACACGCACACGCACACACGCACACACACACACACACACACACACACACACACGATCCAACCATGCAGAACATAAGCACATCCGTATTGCACACAAATGGGGACTACTTTTGTACATAATGTGCGCGCGTACGGGCGCGCACACAAGTGTAGGCACAGTGCTCACACACTATACGTACGCTTCGACACACACACACACACGCACGCACATCGATACAAGATTCGCACACAGGCATCGACACGCGTCTATTCACAATACACGCGCGCGTATTTAGACGAACGCGCTCGCAGACGGACACGCGCGCTCTCGCCAGACGAGTGAGGGGGAGCAGACAACAAAGTACGCAGAAGGTGACCAAAGTTGCTCCTAAACGCATCAGGTTTAGGTTCCGGTCTAGAAGTACGACGTGTCGAGAAGCTTCTGAAGCCGGTGGAGAAAATCAGACTTTTTAGGCGCACGCACGCCGATATTTTGCGCTCAGGGAGGGACACTGCGCCCTTTGACGAGGAAGAGGCGAAGGAGGAGGAGGAGGAGGAGGAGGTGGAAGAGAGGAGGAGGCTGCACTGTGGTGTGCGCGATGACGAGACGCTGTTGTGGACTTGCGGGGCAGCCAAGTGGACTCGACTGGACCGCGGCTGTGAAAACACTTCCTCCGAGGTGAGCGCGTCTCTCTGCTCTCGCTTTCGCGCAGTTGCGACGTGGTGCGGCTTTAAGGTGAGGGTGACAAATGGTGCGATTCGCATCGCGCGGCTGCACGAGCTGCGATCAGAGGAGGGGAGAAGAAGTCGCTCATCGGGATTTGCCGGAGCCGACTGAACGTGTGCTAAGTTAGGGGATGCTTTTGACACGGGAAGCCCAGGGGGAGCCACAAAGTGAAGGGGAAAAACGTGGGGGCGAAGGTAGGATGCGTGTCGGCTTAATGGAGCTTCCGATGGCAAGGCTGCTCTTTTTGGAAGCTTTTATTCCTCTTTTATTGTCAGACAACTGATGTTAAACGTGAAAAAACGTGCATTTGAACACAGCTGCTTTTATATAGACAAGGTTGGCGGGGAGAAAAAGAGACAGTTGGGAAGATTAAATTGAGAGATAAGACTTTGAGGAATTGCGTGGGCTTTTTTTTCCCTCTCATCCGCGTTGCTACTCATGGGACATGTTTGTTGTGCGTGTGTGTGCGTTCCCCAACGGACATGCCCTTATATTCCACTTACAGCACCTGCAACCTGCCTTTCTTTCTCTCTCTCTCTCTCTCACACACACACACCGCTCAACTCTTTTGAGGCTGTAAACACACGCTCATATACTCATATGTACAAGCAGAGGATTAACAGTCATCGCGGGCAATAGTGTGAGACTCCAGATGAGAATGAGATTCTCCCCATCAAAGCTGCACAGGACACTGGATTAACGAAGAAAGGCAGAGTGGAATGGATGAGTGGTTGTGTGACGGACTGATAAAAAAAAAAAAAAGCTAAAGAGTGATAGGCCAGATGAGTTGGGTGAGGTTGCGAGGGAGAAAGCAGCACGGAACACGAGATTAAAGTGTAATGTCCGAGTGAGGGAGGGAGAGCGGGGGAATCCAGGGCAAGTGGTGCAGTGGAGGGAATGTGGTGAGAATGAAGAAGATGAGAAGGCAGCAAACGCTCTTCCTCCATGCCTTCCCTCCTCGCCTCCATCCCCCCTTTTTGATCTCCTCTTATTCAGACCCAGCAGCAAAAGAGCACTGCTTACATAACGCCCCATTCCGAACACAATTAACCAAAAGGAGACGCACAATGGGCACCTCAGACATTGCTGAATTACAGGAAAAGAAAAACAGCATTCAGCTGAAATTTTCAGTCAGGCAAGCAGCATCAGTTGTGCCTCAAACCTCTTTTACACATTTTTTTTTTTTAAATAACTAAGAGTCCTTAAACATTGTTCACCAAGACACCCTGGTTATTAAATGCATAGAGAGGAAGGTTCCTGGTGTGTATGCATGTGTGTGGTCCTTAACTGTCCGCCAAAGAATTAGTTCTAACAGATTAGGCCGTTAAACAGCCTTTGCCCTATTGCACTGTTGAATTAGCCGGAGCAATTAGGTTGCCGAGGGGGTATATGAGGTCAATGTCTGACTAATAAAAAAGAGGTCTTAGAGAAAAATGTCATGAGAGCAAAGCCCGATTCAGCGATTCAGCAAATAGAGCCACAAAAGCAACATACACCATTTTGGAGTCATGTGTAAATGCTGGACCAGAGGCCGTACATGAGGTGTGTCAGTAAAGTTCGAGGACTGCTGTCATTAAAGCTATATTTCAAACCCAAACGACAAACTATGAGTTTGTAGGCTAGAAGTAGGCTTTCCATAATCAGGATTTTGGAGCCAATCACCGACCAGTGAGTTTAAAAAATATATACAGTATATAACCGATTGCCTTTCTGGACCAATCCATGCAATCTAATTAAACAACTTGCTTATTTACTCTCGAGTCAACCCCTGCTCTTCACGGGGGATTGAGACCTGCCCGGCTGACGAATAGCCAAAGATTTGCGTATTATTGACACCCATTGAAATGCATTTAGAAAAAAGTAATAAGAACTTAATCTTAAAAATTCTTCCAAAACTCTTGATAAACATCCCACACACAAAAATTGGCTGGAAAAACCTGCCCCGAAACCCCCACGTCCCAACATTATTTAAATGTTTGGGGGGGAGGGAAAAAATGCAGGTGTAGCCTACATGCAGAGAAACCTTGGAGTGGCAGCACAGAATATCCCCGGAGTGATTTTTGCGGATCCGGTCAATGATGTCATTGATGGATTGGCAAATTATGACATTACAGCCAATCACCAATGTGACATAAAATGCAAAATATGTGCCGTTCCGATGCAGCCTGTCAGATGTTCGTAAATTCTAGCCAGAAGATCAATTCGCTCATTTAGAAAGACATCCGTGTGCGGTGTTCGTTTTGTTTAGTGCGGAGAGAAGAGGCGGGCCTTGTGGCAAGACGACTCATGGCTGATTCAAAGTGCCCTGGGAAAAAGTGTGAGGCGCCAGAGGGATTACTACAAAAAATAAAAACTTGGAGTTTGAATTTGAAATATGTTTTTTTTTGACACACCTCGCACAGCTGAAGAAGTACGTTCAATGAAATTGAAGCAGTCGCTAGTAGTCAGAAATTTCAGTCTTTTAACGAGCAAAAGTGAAATGGAAGGCAGCAGGAAGTCAAAGCTTCTAATCGCAAATCGATGCCCCCGCCATCTTCACTGAGATACAGAAAACATACGTCGCACTTTTTCGTTATTGTTCATGAATGTGTCTTGAAGCAATGGAGGAAAAATATTGCAATTTGTAATCCCTCTACAACATGATTTTTTTTCTTTTTTTAATGGTACACACACTTACTTTAATGCCCTCACAACTCGCAATGCAATTTTCATCGTTTATTCAACATATGCCCTGTGTTCCAAAATTTTGTTCACGACATATTTTTCTCTAAATTTGATAGACATTGAAAATGACAGTGAGGATCATTTCACCGTTGTGGACCAAAACATCCCATAACAGGACTGTTGACGTACTAACTAAAATGATGTCATGATCTATTAACATGTTGAAGGCGCTAACTTGTCCATATTGAATAGTCCAAATTCAATGATTTTGTTTTTTACTTATATGCAGATGATAGTTACTTATACCCATAGCACAATACTGCTTTTTATTGCTTTGATGTCCATAGAGGGCGCCAATCTCAATAAGTAAATAGAAACTATATATGTATGGATAGGTCTGACGCCACTGAACATTTTGAGTGGTCGCAAGAAAAAAAAAGATTCAGAAATGACTTTGATATTACACTTTAAAGCCACCATTCCATTATGGTGCCTTTGTCCGATGTGTCGTTAAAAAAAAAAATCAACGCACAAGGGTTAAATCAGAAAACGTGAGAGTGTAATTTGAATGTTTTTTCAAACCTCACAATGATAAGAAGATTTTCAATGCAATAACACACAAATGTTCAAAATTATGACGCAAAGCAGAGGTTCAAGACCTTTTATAGATTGCTAAGAGCTGAAAATAGCCATTTAGTGAATTTGCAACATTTGAGGGGCATATTGACTGAAATCAAAAGCTATTTCAATCAAAAACATCTCAAGAGACCAAGTTGCATGATAAGATAGGATAGGATACTGTACTTTATTTGATGCAGAGCTCGAGACTGCAACCAAATTGGTCACATATGTGACATGTTTTCAGTGTGTGCCAGAAAGAATTTCATTTGGTTGCGTTCGTGCGAGTGATTACATTTTAATTTTCACACCAACACAGCAATTCGACATTCTGGTTAAAACTTGACTTCTTCAGTCTTTTATAGTTTCCATTTTAAGCGAACGCCTGGCGCTTCGAAATTGCACATTGACCGCAGATGTGCACGTTGTTCCATTCATGAAACATTTCAGGACGTCGGTATGAATTCCATGCATGCACATTGCATTCCCCTCGATAAACATGCTGCGCCCAATTTTTTTTTTTTTTAAAAGCAACAAACAACTCCTGATTGTTGTGACGTTGGATAGAAATACTGGCAGATCTCCTCATGTGAGCGTTCCTCGAAGCAGATGTCCGTTGTTGTTTGTGTTTGTTGCTCTGGCACATGCATACGGCGTCGGGAAGCTTATATAATAAGCATGTGAGATTATCTATGTCAACCCGATCCTGATGGGCCAAATTGAGGTTTAAGATGCCCCTTCCGAAGGTTGTTTGCGTTTACTTGCATAATGATGATTAAAAAATGCTCTACAAAGCTAGAATAGTTGTTTTCTATTCTGAATTTCATGTACTAGCCACTTTCGCAAAAATTAAAGGAAATGTTTCATTTCAAACAAACTTGATTTCGGTAGATACTTTGTCTTTTGGGCTCTCAGGGTTGGCTCGCCTTTGTGGACGTGAGGTGGCAGCCAGCCTGCTAATTCTTTACCGTAAATGTTTTGATGGCTACAAGAGCAGATGAGACAGGGTGCCACATCCTTCGCAAGTTCATCTTGTCAAAGGCTCTTTAGCTGACGAGTCCAGCTCAATCTTTCTCAAGAGTCTTTCAAAGGAGAGCTTTGCTTTGAATTTGTTTAAGGAGGACGTAAGAGAGGAGAGCAGAAGACTAAAAAGATAGCTGACAAACAAACAAAAATATGGTATTTTGACCACAGGATGTACACTCGGAGCGGTATGGCTTCAGATTGGTGAAGTCTGCGGACATGTGATTAGTGTCCAGTCGATGTCGACTAGTCGATGATGTCAATGATATTTTTTGGTCAGGTTATTATGCATGTAAATGGATCTGTCAATGGACAAGTTCATACATGAAAAATATGTGGGACATACTGGGACCACCCACCACAGCAGCGGGTTCTGCATTTTGGGAATTTGCAGTGTTTACAGATCTCCGGAATAATTCCCCACCCTTTCTACTTTATAGTGTGGGCTAGAAAAGTGTTAAAATTCCTGCTTGAGCCTGCCTTTTTTCCCTATTTACTGGTTCCCCCTCATTTAGCAAAGCTGCCCATTCAGAAACATAAGACAATTTCAATCAATGAAGGCGAAGCATTCATTTTATTTAGAGCACTCAACTGTTGCTGCAAGGGCACTACCTCCTCCTCAAGCCAAAAACGCGATTGACGGCGAGTCGATGCCACGCTAGTCGACTAGTCAGCTAAACCGTACAATCCCAGATGCAAGCCATGTCTGTTGAAGGTATCGCAGGAGGACTCAATGTTTTTATGGCTGGGTGGGGGTCTTTTTGGCAAAATAGCTTTCAACACACCATGGCAGCTTTACTTTCAAGAGTGCGTTGCAGTAGGACTCTTCATCACCGCAAAGGCGGCAGAAGGAATGTTGGAAAAAAAATTGTTCCATTTGAACCCAAAACAGTGCTGAACTTTTTTTTTTTTTTTAACGATTTCCAAGTAAATCAGCGTAAGAACACGTTGTTAAAAGCTGTGCTCGCAACGCACGCATTGTGTTCCGTAGCGCAGTGTGCTTCAGCAAATGGGTCGGCTTGAACGTGGTCTTGATTACAGCTTATTTGCTGCAAACATCTGTTGAT
>CAAKHF010008557.1:0-11410 GCA_901007745.1 Hippocampus kuda
CTCAAATTATCCTCAAAATGAGGATAGTTTGAGCGTGGTTTTTTTTCTCCCCCTCTCCCTCCCTTGTGGTTTCTTTCTGACTTCCGGGTTGAGTGAACGCTGGCGCGTTTTGGCTGCCGCTGCTCAACCCGTATTGTTTTGTGTTTTTTGTTATTGTAATGTGTCCTTGGGTGTCTTGAAAGGCGCTTATAAAATGTATTATTTTATATATATATATATATATATATATATATATATATATATATATATATATATATATATATATATATATATATATATATATATATATATATATATATATATATATATATATATATATATATATATATATATATATATATATATATATATATATATATATGGAATTGGTTGGCTGGTCTCTCGATGCCATCGACAAAATTTTAAAATGAGGATAGTTTGAGCGTGGTTTTTTTTCTCCCCCTCTCCCTCCCTTGTGGTTTCTTTCTGACTTCCGGGTTGAGTGAACGCTGGCGCGTTTTGGCTGCCGCTGCTCAACCCGTATTGTTTTGTGTTTTTTGTTATTGTAATGTGTCCTTGGGTGTCTTGAAAGGCGCTTATAAAATGTATATATATATATATATATATATATATATATAAAAAAGTTAAAATGCAATTAATAATTGTTGTGTGCATTGTGGGTGGACTACTTGCGAAGAGATTAATTTAGCATGCAATCCAATGGCTGATTTTGCGTTTCTAAATTTTGCGGCTAAAAGGCAGATGTAAACAGCACTACTCAAGTATCAAGTACAACTTTATTGTCAAATGTGCTGATGAAATTTCCTCCCTCTTAAACAGACAACAAGAGGAGCTGCTGTGGGTGCCCGCGCCGCCATCAACAGAAAAGTTAACATAAAATGGCAAAATAATACAAGACAACACATTAGACAGAGACAATTGTGCAATCTTAACCACTTCCCTGCATACACTTTGTTGTCTGAAGCAGTTATAGATGAAAGAGGAGCGAATCAAAGTGTCCTTTTCACCAGTGGATCAAAGACATCATGCTGAAATGTGCATACGTCTGCTACAAGCTAAGTTTGAAAGCAACAAGAAGCTGGAGCATCCATTAATGAAAAAGAGATTGGCTCTCATCTCCTGTCCCATGTAAATCCGCTTCAATTCCAAGCAAGCCGCGACTCCCTGTTCCACAGACGCATCGGCGCTCTGCGCTGACACTCCTTTCTTCTCATCGTCGGCACCTCAAGCCATGCATCCATCCAGCCGCAGACTGTCCATCAGCACCGACCTTTTTGCTGAGCAAAGCGGGGCTGTGAAAATGCTGCCTATTTCAGGTGCAAGACACAAGCGCCCCGGAGCTGTCCAGCAACGACAGTCAAATGGCGCCGACATTCCTTCCAATCAAAATCAGTGCTGGCACACGCGTGCCCCCGAGAAGGTGCAACCACTAAGCACAGATTCTTCTTCTTTGATGAATATCATGGCCAAAAATGCTAAAAACAGTCCACATCAGGTCCACACGACGTAACAACAACACCATGTGACCAAACAAAAGACAAATACAACAAAAAACAACAAAAACGCAAGGCTCTTGAAGAGCACTTGCCGACGGCTGCCTACTCGGGCGCCATACTGTGTGTAACATTGACACGGAGGCGCCTCAGACGGGGAGATCAGACATTTCCCACCGTGATAACATTTTTGAAATGCCAGGCACAAAAATTATCATGATTTCTCGTCTACTCAGCAATGCTATTTTGGAGCCGCTGAATGATCTCAAGGCTGGCTTTGAGCCAGTCACAAGAAGGAGTCATGCCAGATCGCCTATGGCAAACTTTTCAACTTCCTTGCATCTGTGTCACTTCAGTGAACTGTGAAAACTAGTGCTGGCCTCTGCAAAGGCAGTTCTTTGGTTCTGTTGTCACAAGTTTTAAATGCAAATTTTCATGAAGCATGGGCAGATACAATCCATCCAATGGCCACGTACTCAGGGTGAATTAAATCAAATAAAACACTGGTTTCATGCAGCTGCTGTCTTTTCCGAAATTATCAGAGTGAGAGATTTCTTCCTTGGCTTTTCTACTATTATTTCCAATTCCATTACTTCATACCTGACTTTGTGCTTGCAATGCTCTCCCAAATGTTAATCAGCAGAGCTATAAAGCTCAAAACCTTCTTCCAAACAGGACTATCTCCATCAATTTTACACCTTTGGCCAACAGCGTGGACCATCATTGATAGTGAGTGAACCTGTAATCTAGCGGCTGCTATTTGGGAGCGTCGTAAAAGTTTGTAATCTTAGTATATAGTATTTCTTAATCTGATTCGTAAATAATGGCATAGAACAATTTCAGCTCATGTCCAATTTCCCCCAGATAACTACAGGCCGCCTACCTCCTAAATAGATTTTTCCAGCAGGAAAACAAACCACACAAAACAAAAGCCTTGTGGACAAACATGCTGAGCCACTTCCTTCCCTTATGGCAACCCCTCCCCTCTTATCATCACGGTCCTCTGTGACCCCAGCTGGCCTGGCTCACTCGAAAGTAATTTCATTTAGAAATTCTGGGAACTGAAGCAGCTTTTTACCAAAATGGAAAAAAGGCAATTCTGAAAACAATGGCTAATACCACCAGATGAACATGCATGAGAATGTCCGTCAAAATGTATAGAAACAAACAATTGGTTGGCTAATCATGACAAAGGAAACCAAGCTCCAAATAGGCCGCTAAACGCAGATCAATGAAAAGGCAGCTGCCTTTTTCTATTATTAGCTGTAATCGAATATCAAGCAGTTGTGTTTCCTTCCGCTTGAAACCTATTCTGTCACAGACTCAACCCACACTGACCAGTTTATTGTATTTCAATCAGAAGTCAATTTAATTCCGGCGTGGGCTGTTTACTGTATTAGTTTCCACTTTTGGTAAACAATCCTACTTTCCCAAAAACGGCAGGGTGCTTTGCAGTTTACTGTCAGTGTTGGTGAGAGGAACATCAACAATTTTCTGGTCAATTCCAACTAGAACTGGTGCTTGTTTCACTGTGCCTCATCTTTCACAAGTACGAAGTACAGTCATGCCAATTTCAAGAGGATTTATTGCACCTAAAAGTAAAACTTATTCACACGATCAAGGCGTGGACGCATCCGTGTTCTGCGTGCCGACACCAGAGCGCTTTCATTTCATTGTGAGTAACAATTAGACATGATAACATGCACTAATGAGCATATTCCGTGAGGCGTTGCATCTGCAGTCGTACGTCAGAATAGCCAACAACATGTTGATCACTGTCAACTTAATGCACCAAAGCACCTGCTAGATATGGATGATGGCTTTTTATGCTGTCGAAACCAAAGTGAATGAGAGTGCAGAAGGTCCACTGCCCACATGTCTGCTTTCACTTGTTCCGTTCCCTTTTATCAACGCCCGGTGGACGTTGCGCTAACGGAGATATTTGGAGCGATGGCAAAAGCAGCTAACGGCTAAGCTAACTTGCTTTCCCCCTACCTGATGGCGAAACTGTCACATCCAGCTGCGCGTGGCGGCGCTACTCTGGCGGTCGGAGGTGCGGGAGCCGCGGCCCGACAAACGACAATGATCAAGCCAACTTGACCATCCTCACACTTCCCGCTGCTATGCAACAGGTAACTTTCTGGAAGCGTTCCAAGTATGCTTTACTAGGGTGGCTGGCGCCAAGATCGCTAGCTCGCTCACTACTTTTAAGGCTCAGGAGGAAGCAACAAGCGATTTTGACAGTTCATGGACGCGAGTAAATGCGTTACGCAAGGGGGTTGCTCCACGCGTCAAAACAATAGTAACACGTTAATAATCAGTAAATAAGCACATATTACGATGAATTGTGATTAGCATTTACCAGTAGTGCACTTATTTTACATTCTTAGTTCATTAGGGGGGCAATAAAGAAACTTTGAACCAGTAAGAGAAACATTAACCCCCTACTGTAAGCATGGATCAGTCCTTGAAGAATCAAGGGTAAAGGAGGGGGTGCCTGTTGCCTAGGAAACAACATTGAATCTGTGACGGAAAAGATGTGGTCACTGATTTCTGACAGAACAAGTTACTGTCTGTCTGTCAAATAGTATGACGGGAACACTAAACTCAATGAATGTATTCAGCTTTAACGCCCAATAAGACACATTTATGTCATTCCCTTGGATGATGATAATAACAATAATAATTCAAACAATTATTTATTATTAAAATCATTGGTCACAACTAAATCCACGCAGCACATGACACAATCACTGGTATTTCTTATTTTCATCTCACAATAATTATCTCATCATTTTCAGAGATGTCTTACTTTAACAACATGTTTGCAGTTAAAAGTGGTTCTAGTCTGCAATGGTGTATAACTACCAAGCGGATGTTTGGAATATTTAGATAATTTGATATCTATATTATACATGGTCAACTGGTAAACACATCTGCCTCACAGTGCAGAGGTCATGGGTTCGATTCCAGGTCCCGGCCTTCCTGTGTGTCGTTTGCATGTTCTCCCCGTTCCCGCGTGAGTTTTCTCCAGGTCCTCCAGTTTCCTCCTAAATTCCAAAAACATGAATGGTAGGTTAAGTGATCAGTGTAAAGTGTCCTTAGGTGTGATTGTGGCTGTTGTTTGTCTCAGTGTGCCCTGCAATTGTCTGGTAACCAGTTCAGGGTGTACCTCCTCCTACTGCCTGAAGTGAGCTGGGGTCGGCTCCAGCACACTCGAGAGGATTAAGCAGTTCAGATAATGGATGGATGGCTGGATGTAATGTTGATGATGATTATGGTGATGATTGATAATTGTAGTTGTCTTGTATCCAATCTGTACTGATCGGTATGACTGCAAGACACTGTGACACTAAATTACAAAGTTTATATATTTGACTTGTAACACCTTTCCCTTTTGCAAATACCATGTCAGAGTTTGCAGTGTGTTAAAATATTTCTGGAATGAACACAGACACAAATTTAGATGCACTGACTGCTATCCTTGCTGTGCGCTTTCCAATGAGTGCATGAACAATGCACAGTACTAATGCATGCCGCTTTGTCGGGGTCAAAGCGGAATGCCGTTTCGAAGGGAACATCACAGGTTGTCTGGACAGACATTAGGAGATGGACGCCATGAAGACATTACTGCTTGACATTGTTTGGGCGGATTTGATAAACAAGAATTCGGGTTTAATTTATCAGTGATTATGAAATGTAGATGTGGAGAAACATTAAGTATGATTCATACAAACCAAACCAATGTATAGAAAAACAAGAATTATGGGTAACGGCACACGTGCTGTAAATTGAGCTCCCTTCCCGAGGCCAACTGTATTGATCTTAATACAGGGAAAGAATTTGTTGGGGCGGGGGCACTATTCCTGGCATACTTCTCAAATTTTTTGTACACACCCACACACTTGTAAACAACCACAGAAGCAAACCTTGAGGCTTGAGGCACTGTACTTTTCTTGTGCACGGCTTGTAGACATTTTCCTTATTTACTTCAACGTAGAGCAAAAGCCAGTTGCCAAGTTGATATACAGAAGCAAACATTTGTTTCATCCCTTTTGACTTTTCACTTCCAACTCCAATTTCAGATTGCATATTTAACAACACTATTTTGGTCAACGACTGGTTAGCATGTCCGTCTCACAGTGCAGAGGTGCAGGGTTTGATTCCGGGCTCTGGCCTTCCTGTGTGGAGTTTGCATATTCTCCCTGTGCCTGTGTGGGTTTTCTTCGGGTACTCCAGTTTTCTCCCACATTCCAAAAAAATGCATGGCAGGCTAATGGAACACTCTAAATTGTCCCTGGGTGTGAGTGTGAGTGCTGATGGTTGTTCGCCGATGTGTGCCCTGCGATTGGCCGTAGACAGCTGGGATAGGCTTCAGCACACTGCAACCCTCGTGAGGATAAAGCGGTTCAGACAATAGATGGATGGATGGATATTTTTGATTAACTGCACGTAGGGTCTGTTATTTGGCATTACTGTCGGTTTAAGGAGGAAAATATAATTGACGGTGCTATTCCGGTGCACCTTTGAGGCCAGCGTAACGACGAGTCTTGAATACAAACAACAAGACAATGGCTTCTTTGTATTTTCTGTTTATTAAAAAATAAGGTATACAAAAAAGGGTTCTCTGTAGTTTGTCTAATTCGTTTGTTTGATTGTTTCATTTGTTTGGTCAAAAAACTGTATCGCTTCTTGGCTTGAGCTGGCCTCATCTGTCTCTGTCTTGCTCACTGTCCTCATTCGCCAGTCACGTGACGTCACAACTAATAGTTCCATCAAAGAAATATTATGTATAACATGCATAATATAATAATGACAATTATTTCGACTAAGTTATGAAATATGCCAATTAAACATATCAATACTACACACAAAATCCGACCAATATCAAATTGGCACCTACAGTACATTAATTACAAAGGAAACATCCCCAAACAAGTGGTTAAATGTCCGATATTGGAAACAAGAAATAGAGCACATTCATTTTGTTGTCAGTAGCACGAACAAGAGAATGACTTAAACCAGATGTGAACATAAAATGGTTCATTTTACCATGGATTCGCTCCACATCTGTGACTGGAGCATTGTGCTGATTCGACCTTGTGGTCAACGAGCAAGAAAATATTCACCACAATTAGTGATCCCAATTCGACATCGTTTGCCCCAGCAGGCAAGAAACAGACACTCACACAAGCAGATATATATTAACATACTCACACAAAAAGAGCCCATACTTCGACTCAGAGTGGCCCTGAGTTCCGGCTGCACACTCATATGGTGGGCAAAGCTTTTCCATCAAGGATAATATTGATCGTGGACATCACCAATTGAGAGCGTATACCTGATTATGAAAGCTTTTAACCCAAATGCTTATTGCAGCAAATGTTTAATGGAAAGAGCTTACCGCAGACTCAAAGCTCAATCGACTGTGTGTGTGTGTGTGTGACAGAGAGAGAGAGAGAGAGAGAGAGAGAGAGAGAGAGAGAGAGAGAGAGAGAGAGAGAGAGAGAAATGGTGCGCTTATTCTTACAGTCAATTTGATGGATTGTCAGGCGATCACCTGAGCAGTTTGCCGACTGTGCCTTTGATGTGCAGACTGTATAACGCAAAGAAGTTCCGGATTGAAAATGCAAGCACGCTGTGGCAGGGCCAGTGTATTCAGAACACCTCACAGCAATTTTGAGGCAGACTCCACTTCATCATAAATCAACTGTGGCAGCTTTACTCGTTTTACCACACCCAGGGACCTTCCTCACTTGGCCTGCTGGTTTTTAAAAATAGAACTCTTTCAAACGTGTCATCAGTACTTGTAAGATTACATATGGCTGGATCCTTTGCCACGCGTATTTGCTGAAATAATTTCCGGAATGTAAGATCATCATTGACTTTCATCATTTGTAAACAAAATTGTGATTACTTTCTGTCATTCTTTGATCCTCAGACAGTAAAGGCAAAGGCAAGAGAAAGCATGCATTATCACCATGACAACGTCATACGTGGCTTCTGGCACATCAAGGTTGCTGAGGGGTGTTCAATTGCAATAAGAACCAAACAGTGATGATTGCTCTCAGCTGGGAATCTTGGCTATAAATATCCCATTTTGTTTTGTGACTGAACTTCAGTTGACTTCTTCCCTGAAATTGCTTGACAGAAAAAAAAAAAAATCAATGTGCCTTCATAAGCTCTCCCACCACAGTGCAAAGTGCTTCCAAATACAGTATAGGAATGTGTATTATGCATGAGCTTCATGCTGATGCAAGGCCAACGGCTCAGCCTAGACTACTTGATGTCTGAACTGGCCGTCATCACCATCAAAAACTTCCCTGTGGCCCCAACTTGGCAGTCACTTAAGCTCAAAGGATTGATACTTCTCTGTAATGTTCAATAATGCACTCAGGATCAGGGAGAAGTCAACTTTGTCACTCTCATGTGCATGCAAACACTCATAAAGACATTAAGTTGGTGGTAGTAATTAAGAATTTCATATTTTGCCAAGCTGTTGGTGCTTTGAGGAATGGGAATATTGCATTTGATCGGTGAGGCTGTGATTATATACACAGTGCTGTCATACATTTCTGTCAGTACAGAAACAATAATAAGCTGTCGCTCGGCCACCCGTCAGCTTGAAATATTGATGCCTCTGCCGCAAGGCCGCTTGGTGCTGCCGCAAGTTGGAAGGACAATATAGTGAGTTCTTCTCAGGCCCCAAGTCTGAACAAAGTGCTGCCTGGCTCTTTCAGAATTATGATGACGACACTGCACTTGCAGATCTCGACAGAATTTTTCCAAGCTTCAACCTTGAATGACACTAAATCAGACCCTACTATACGTTCCCTGTCAACAAAAGGTATTTGATGTAATACTGCCCACAGAGGGAAATCTCAATGATCGTACTGAATGTGATTTCTGATTGATGCACAAAAACTTCATGGTTTGAACCACTGCCGCGCTAGACATCACATGAGACCTCAACAAATCTTATCAGACCCCAGTCAAAAGCATGAAGGCATTACTCTTGATGTCTTTTGACATTTACTCCAAAAGGAGAAAAAAAAAAACATGAAGCCTGATAAAGCATTGTTCAGTGAGGAGTGTGAGAAGAAAAACACAGTACTGCAAGTTAGTTGTCATTTTAAAGTTTTAAAGAAAATTCTAATGATGGTTGTGTTGCTGGTGATTTATTTTACTGCATCTCAACAACAGTAATTAACTTTTTTTGGTTTTGTTTTAACCGCAAAACTAAATTGTATAGTTCTTTTTTTTCTCCTGCTCTTTCCAGGCTTTGAAATATAAACACATTAGTTTAATAGTACAGTATAGCGCAGTGATCCCAACCACTGTACCACAGCACATTAATGTGCTCCATGAGATTTATCAGGGGTGCAGTGAGAAATGATCAAAAGTTCACTTAATTAGTCTGAAAACGTAGTTTGTCTACAGTCGCCCGAAGCACCAAATGGCACAGTGTCCATTGCCATTTATACAACCGAGCTTTGTGAGTAACGAAACAGGGCCAGGTTTCACACTAAACAGTACATTTGCAAGTACGTTAAACCAAATTATATCACAAGATTTATTTTTGTTAGACATTTTTGTTTGATGTAGTGCAATGAGATTTTTCGAACGTCAGATATGTGTCATGGCACACTAGGTTGGGAAACACCGGGTAGCGATCCGTGTTCCTCGCATGCCTGGTTACTCTCCTTTTTCAGGTTTTCCATCTGCTTGAAAATGAATTGCGTATTGCACACGTTCACCGTCATCATCGATTTCTAAGTGGCCATTCTAGCATCGTCACTCAGTGCCCCCTCCAAGAGCTGTGATTATTATATTACAGTAACCATGGTGATTTATATGATGCATGATTTCCAGTGGAAATGTATTTATGGAGGAGAGTGTGGGTGGAAGCTTACTGAGTGTGTGTGCTTGTGTACAGGAAAGAGTAGTGGATATTAAATTTATTATATTTAGCACAAGTGTACCGCAAATAATCACACATTAGCTAACTGTAGAAAAGTCAGTAAATTATGTTTAGAATCTCTCTCTTACACACGCACACGCACACGCACCGACACCCACGCACACACACACACACACACACACACACACACACACACACACACACACACACACACACACACACACACACACACACACACACGCGGCTGCTTGAGCTTTGAGTCTAATTTATTCGTTCATAAACTGTACCAACGTCATGTGGTGTTGCGCGTCAAGGCCCCTAATACCAATGATGAGTTTATGTCTCCATCTAGTGGTCAGACATTTAACTTGAACATGTTTAAAAAAAACGTTCTTCCGAAGTACAGTAATCTTTACGTTTTCTGTTTTTGTAGCCTATTGAGACAATACTGCGAATGTTTTACACAAGTAGAATGAATAAATAAGGTATATTTACTGTAGTGTCCAGACGAACTGAACAAATGAAAACTGAAACTAAAAACAAAATAATTTCGGTTGAATGTCTATATTATTGTTTGAAATCATTACCATACGTTTGACTTTAAATGTGTAAGATTTACGAAAGTGAAAAGTGGTGGCTTATTATTATTCAATGTGCGGTGATGATCATTGATCATTCCCTAAAATGCATTTATTTGTTTTAGCTGCAGGGGGCAACGTTGCCCTGCAGGAATGAACACTGGTTTTCTTTTGTCTGTTTTCTTTTGTTTTTAAAGCGGGTGGGGCCAGTCTGTCAAATAGAGAGACTTTATGAAGAGACCAAATGAATCTCATTAAAGTTATGAATTGGTATTTTTTATTCGCAGAGAGCCGCTATTTGCGTCAACCTAACCAAATGTAATATATCTTGAATTTCCAAGCTTTTTTTTTTTTTCATCAATGTGAATGTAATTCATATTCTCCATTTAGTCACATTTTAAATCCCTTAAGCAGTCAATCAACGCAGTGACTCAGTGGTTCGTACTAAACGGGTGTGGTGGCCAGGGGCATTGCTAGGCATAAAGCTCTATTAGGGCACAGCCCTCCCCCCTGCAGTGGTCCTTAAGCACAGTGTCCACAGCCCAGTCCCGACTTGCAGACCACACAGATTTTGAAACCATAAATAAAATCTGGGAACAATGCCTTGCTATATCTTCTTCATCCCACACACACGCCTACACACACATGCCTACACACACACACACACACACACACACACACACACACTGCCCCAGGTTCACTGCTGCACTTACGAAAACTATTACTTGAGATGTTCATGAATGTACCAATATATTTATCCTTCTAAAATTATTTTAACAATTCTGAACACTTCGAACACTTTAGCAAAGGCATATCAAAGCTGTTTTTGTGTCATACTGTATTACCAGACCTCAAAGTGCATTGTGTGCTCAGTGTTCTGCACCCCCGGGATGCTGTGTAGGTGGGCGCAGTGACAGTGCCGGCATGGATGGCTCCATGTATGTGTACAAACTTCAGAAAGTCCAACGTTGATTTGAAGAGGGATTCTGCTGTTGTCCCAAAATATTTCGAGCACCTTGAAGAAAAGAGAAAAGAGTGTGCTTGCTACATTTCGGCAGTTGCTTCAATACCGTATTGGCCCGAATATAAGACGTTTTTTTTTGCATTGAAATAAGACTGAAAAAGTGGGGGTCGTCTTATACTCGGGGTCCAGACATTATAACCATTCACGACGCTAGATGGCGCCAGATATCATTGAAGCGAATGCTGAACTTGACTCCCCAGGCCAAAGTGAACCCCTGCCACGAAGAATAAAAAAAAAAAAAAATAGCAGTAGCACAAAGAAGAAAAATGAAAAATAGCGGTAAGAAAGAAAAGAGAAGAAAATAATAGAAGAGATAACAGAAAATGGAGAAACGTAGCGACAATCTGAAGAAAAGTGGGTCGAAGATCGGCCACGTTAACCGGCAGCTGAGGAG
>CAAKHF010008561.1:45359-57793 GCA_901007745.1 Hippocampus kuda
GGGGGGGGGGGGGGGGGGGGGTCAAAATATTTACAGATTTTTTTTTTTAAATTTTGCAAAAAATTGCAAAAAGTTTTTTTTTTTTTTAAATGTTAAAGGTCCTTAGATGTCCTCTTATTGGAAATGGCCACAATGCAATTTTCAAGCAATTTCTTGACACACCTCTCATTCTGGATGGACCGTGTTCTTATTCCGATTTAAGATTAAAAAAAAAAAAAAAAAAAAGAGTTTGCTACAAAGTGGGTCGCTGTGGCCACAGCCGGCCACGGCGCACTCTAAGGCGGCCACGCAAGGGCAAAGCGGCGGTCTCCCGGAAGCAGAAGTCAACACGTTTCACATTATAAACAGATAAAACTTGAAATGTGCCACATTATCACATGTCACATCATGTTGAAATGTGATGTGAACTTTTGGTTACAATTAACAAACATACAAAATGTATTTTATGTTCACAATGCAAAGGCATTCATTTAACTCTGTTTTTGTTCATGATCTTTAAGGAAAAAGATGAAATCAGAAGCTCAGGTGAGAAAATAAACCACCAAAACTTCCATAATTGTGAAAAACCTTTTCAAAAATGATTACAGTATTATAAGGTTTCACGTTCAAAATGTATCGCTGTATTTTTGAAACTGTTAAAAATCCTGTTCCAAACCTCAAACAGATAAATGCAAATGAAAACTGCAAAAATGATCCAAAATGTCGCCAGCCAAACACGAGTTCAGATGGAAGCAGGGGTCCTGCGGACGACCTGGTGTACTCGACGGTGACTTTCTCCAAACAACCTCACATTTACTCCAACGTCGTTGAGGCCCAGAGGCGCAAGGGCGAGGATCAGGACGAGGATGTGGAGTACAGCCTTGTCAACTGCGACGGCCACGCCTTAAAGTGAGTTCGGGCTCCTCCGTTTCTCCTAATTCTGCCCTTCTTATTATTCTCGTGGCCGTCTGAAAATCCATCCAGAAATTTGTGGTAAGTCCCCAGCACAGCCCCAAAATCTGCCTGAGTGTGCACAATGGAAAGTAAAAAATAAAATAAAATCAGCCCTCACCAACAGTTTCACCCACCAGCACTAAATTGGTCTATCAAGAGAGAAAGAAAAAAAAAATCTCAAGGACCCCTGCCCAAAATCGAACAGCAAGTTGGCTATTTTGGTTTGAGGCAAATTCCCTTGAATCAGCTCCCAACTTCAGTTTTATCCACCAACAAAATTGGGAGGCCTTTCATGACAAAATGCACAAAAAATGTCTCAAGGATCCATGCCCCACATTGAAAAGGAAGTTGAGTATTTTGGTTGGAGGCAGCCACTTTACAACACACCTTCATTGATATCACGCTTTCACAACAGCTGCAAATTCCTGCAGTTTGCGCCACTTGGGAAGTTAGAAGAAAAAAAAAATGGGTGGATGTCCATCCGAAAACAGATGCACTACATCGTCTCGGGTGCCTTGAGTTCAATTTGAACACTTAAAATTATGTTCACTGGATGGCTTTTGCCCTGCTGGAGCAACTTGACGATCTCGACGGTGTTTCCATCCGTAGGCTGAAGACTCAAGAGGATGCCGGCGCAAGCGAGCTGTACAGCGACGTGCAGAAAAGACGCATTTGACCTCAGGGACGGATCACCTGTCGACCTGACATTTGTGGCACAGCCAAAGAGTACAACTATTTTTTTTTTTTTACAAATTTTTTAAAGCCTTGATAGCGATGTATATAGTTAATACAAAATTAGAGAAATTAGATAAAAAAATACAGATATATATTGTTTACCTATACAGAAAAAACAGCCATTTTTCTGCCAAAATACAGATATTATGGGGGAAAAAAATACTTTTTAGATCAATTTTTAAGACATTCATATTTTTTTTACAGAGAATTTTGGTAAATTCACAATGTTTTACTTTTCGAAATATAAATTACCTCATGTGTCTGTTTTTTTAAGCGCATGACTTTTTTTTTTTTACACTTGAATGAATGAATATGGGACTTAAAAACTTTTTTTTTTAATGCTAACATTGCTTCTTTTTTTTCCCACTTGAATGTCAGGTAGAAATGGTCACACAAACATGAGCTAAAGAGTGAATAAAAGTTTGGTAACCCGGGACCAAATAATGGCGATGATCACGTCAAGATTCTTGGGAAGCTTTTATTTTAAAGGATGCGCATACATCATCATTTCTCACTTGCTGTTTTGAACACAGACACACTTCCAAAGAGAAAATAACAACCAAAAAAAAAAAAAAAAAAAGGTCGGATTGGCGTCATTTGTCTCACAAGCGGCAGGCGTTGAGCGAGAGTTCCGTGGCGGCGGCGGCCAGATTGGCGCATTTGTCCCGCAAGATCCCGCCGGTGCATTCGGCGGGCGACGGCCAGCGTTCCACCCACGTGCCCGACCCCAGTGTGTACACAAACCTGACAACACACAAATGGCTCAAGCGTTCACTGCACTGTATGTACTTAAGTCGAAGAAACAGATACTTGTGAGGAGAGGGGGCAAGTCGAGTACAAAAAAAAAAAGTACAGACTGAACTTTCTCCATCATAAACGATAATGATTAGCGACCCTAAGTGTCTTTATGTTACCCGTAGTTTTTAAAAAAAAAAATTAAGTTTTTTTTTTTTTGGGGGGGGTGCGTCTGAAGCCACGTTAACTTGCAGTACGAAACGGTGACGGCGACTTGTGTGCGCGATGGTAGCGTCCCCGTTGTTGAAATTACCTGTTGTTGTCCGTGTCAACGTCCCACTGGTCCTCCTTGGGTCCGATGAGGAGGTAGTGGGAGCCCACCTTCAAGTCCAGTCCCTCTCTGCAGCCCCCATGCGACACAAACATCCTGGTCTGACCGACTTTCACTCCTGCCTCCACCCCTGTTGGGACCATTTGACACCCGCTAAGTGAGGCTCCTCCCAAACACCCCCCCCCCCACCAACCCAACCCTCTCCCGAATACCGAAAAGGAAGCACTCACCCAGTTTGATAACTCGTGTGATCTCCATCTCGTACTTGTCGTAGTAACTCTGTTGGATGCTCACAACTTTTGCCTGAAAAACTGAAAACAAATATCGGGGTTGGGTTAGTTTTGGGTTGGGGCTCAGGTTTTTGGGAGATCAACGTTAGGTTTGGTTTAGGGTTGGGCTCTGAAGGCTTGTTCTGAAGGGTGAGGTGAAGGCTAGGGCTGCATATTATGGTCCAGGGGTTGAGTCTTAGGGCAGGGGTGCGTCATTACATGCGGCCCGCGGGGCGGACTTGGCCCCGCCCAGTTTTGGGCTAGGGTCAGATTCGGGGACAGGAGAGAGGGTGCCTTCTTCGGAATAGTGACAGGGACGGGAGAGTCTTTTGGGGGTTCGAAAAGTACCGTGGTGCAGAGACTTGCAGGCAAAGGCCTCCCTCTCCTTGGCACCGAAGCTCTCGCCGTCATCTTTGGCGACGCAGCAGTCGCCTGTGGAAGCGAATCGACGGAAGGGTCACGGTTCGAGTCTCCATTCATGTTGCGTTGGTCGTCTCTGTGCGTTTTACCTTGCGTGCAGCGGCAGATGTTTTCTTTGCAGATGTGCGTCAGATCCCCCTGGTCCTGAGGGGGCGTGTAGGTCTTACTGCAGCGGTTGTCTAATGACCCCCCCCAAAAAAATATTTGTATTACTACCATGATCATCACAAATCAACATCGCCAAAAATGACCAATTAGCACGATGCTAACATCAAATGGAAACATGCTAACGAGATTATATAGCCGTTTTTTTTTTTCACCAGTAAATTTGACAATCTGAACAATGATGACCAGTAATCCTTTCACAAATACACGTAACAGAAACAACTCGATACATTTATATTGGAAACTGCTTTTTTTAAGGCAGATTATTTTGCGTGGAGTTCATTAAAGCAGGTAGATCAAACTTTTTGGGTCCTGAGGACCGTCGTCATAATCCTAACACGAAAACCATAACTACCGTGCACCCTAAAATTCCATAGGAATTTTAAAAAAAATGCCTATTTTGGGGAGGAAAAAAAAAACCCTGCAATCACAAATTCATATTTTTGCTATAAGAATAAAGTTGTATTTTTTTTTTTTCAAAATAAAAGTTGATCAGTGAGAAAGAACGATGAATTTATTTAGTTGGGACAAGACGAGAATAAGCAAGTCAATTTAACGAGTGGAGCAAGTCAGTGAACTATTATTATGATTATTACTTTATGGATTTTGAACATGCATTCTTCGCAAAAGAAAGGGAAATGTTTGGGAAAAAGTACATCTCTGGCAAATAAATTGCAATTTGTTCTTGTCCTCTACATACGATACTCAGGAAGAAGTCTTTCATAATTAATCACCACTGTGTCAGAGGGTGCGCCAAAGAAGTGAGAGTATTTACAGTGTACGGAGAAGGTGACCAGTACCGGGGTTGTAGTACTCGTACGCGGTGACCGAGGAGGGCTGCAGGAGGCCAACTTTGAAGTTCTGTTGCAGTCTGAAGATCAGGATTTCGGGCTCCTTGTGGGACACCTGAGCCAAAAACGCAAAGAATGCACCAGATGAGCCAGGACCTCGAGTGGCCCAGCGGAACCGCATCAGACGGGCCCGAGGTTGCGCTTCCGGCGACCACCTTGAACAAGTGGATGATGAAGGAGCCTCTGTCGCTGAGGTTGTCTACCATCTTGAAGTTGTTGATGTAGCGGTCCACTGAATTGGACAGCTGAACACACACACGCCATTTCATAGGATGGCGAGCAACACCAATCATATTTGTTGCCAGCCTCAGGGGACACAAATGGGCAAAAACGAAAAGCATAGATGGACGTTAAGAAAAATATCGACGTACCAACTCCAGGTCGGAGGTTTCGGGGGTAAAGCCCGTCGGCAGGCTGACGTCCAGCACCGCCATCCTGATGTCGCTGGATCCCAACGCCCTGCGCCCAGCAAATACATTTGATCACGTCGTCGCATATTTTTTTTGTCAGGAATTGATTGAGCACACAGGAATTATTTGAGGGGAGGATTTCACAAAATGGATCGGGTCATCGATTTGGATGAATACACCATTTACATAGAGTAGAAACGTTTAGTTTGTCAGTGTTGTCGGCACGTTTGCTTCTGCGATTAGCTGGGATTTGACGCTGTCGGCAACTTCCGACGGGGCTCTCACCTGACTTTGACGGTCATCAGGTAGGACTTCTCCACTTCGGCGGGAGGCTTTTCTGTTGCAGTTAAAAAAAAAAATCAAGGAAAAACTTCAACTAAAACCACATTCATTTCCTTTGTTGTGGTCTAAGGGATTATAAATGACGGTTTACAGCCGCAAAAGCTAACCCTTAAAATTTGTCTCGCATTTCTGATCTTTTTGGAGTTTGGCAAATACAAAACAAAAAACGAAATCGTTAAAATAAGATTGTGCTGCGCTGCATTTCATCAGATGGCCTTCGGGAATGTGGTTCAGACGACTCACCGCTGGATTCCTCGATGTCAACACTGAGCTCAAAGTGTTGGCATGGCGTCTTCTCGTCCACCTCATGCAGCTGGTTGTAATACGTCACCACCTGAAGTCACAACACGCAAGTGAATCGATGCTTTTGGCGGGAACCAACTGGGCGCCGCTCCTCGTACCTCCAGTATTCCCTGCCCGCGGCCCGTGGCCTCCACGGTCAGGTCCAGATTAGCCGGAAGCTGCGCAGAAGACAAATGACAGAAAGAGACAAAGCACGGCGGTTCAGTAAAAATTTAAGCTAACGCTGCTAATCCTTAGCGCTAATGTTAAAACAAGTACAGTACAAGCAATGACATTGTTGAAAGATACATTTGAAAAGATTCCAACTGCTAGACTCGCGCGAGCAAAAATAGAATTAGAAATATCTGGTCGTAAAACACACTTTCTTGCTCCAAATTTCCTCGAGGCGCTCGTAATTGTGGTGCCAATCGACCTCATAGTGTAGCTTTTAGCGACAGCACACAGAATGACGGGGTCGGAGGTTTGCTCTGCATTTTTTTTTTGTTATCTCTTTCAACATGAAAATTTGATTCACTGCACTTTGTTAGTAACGAATTATTAGCCAGTTCTTGTTGGAAGCTGAAAGTACTAGCTAACTTTGGCCTTAGCGTGAGAGGTAACGTCAGACGGTATCGAAGCAAAAAGCTTCGTAACCCAGGAAGCAGGAACAGAAGCCACCTTTGAAAGCTCCCGTTGGGAGCTGGTCCTGCTCGACCCAAATTGGACAGATAAAACATGAAAAGCGAACGCTCGACATTGGCCATGACTTCAGTACTATCCTGCCCCTTGAGTGTTTCTCACCCGCGACGAGTGGGCGGCGTATGCGGTCCTGGCGTTGAAGTGGTAGCGGACGTCACGTCGGCCCGTGATCTTGACGTCCACGTCGAGGGAGAGATCGCCGGCGACCCGAGACTTCATCAGGTACTCGGACAGCGCCTGCAGCACCACCATGGTGGCCTGACAGCACCGTCACAGAGCAACAAAAACAACCACGTCAAAGGGCAGAGAAGAGAATGCGGGTTGTGCGGCATTTAAGGCTGCGGGCCATTTGGAGTCCCACGAGTCAATCGCTCAGGAGCACCATCGCCTTTGGTGGAACAGTCCCCGATACCTGCGTAGAACCGTAGCCTCCGCCCATCCTGCGCTGGCTGTTGATCCACTGGAAAGCTTTGGCGGCCTCTTGCATCTGACCCACCTTGACCAGGGCCAGCAATGCGTAACCGGTCGCCTCCAGCGAGAACAGATGATTGTGTGCGTCTGGCCAGTGGCTGCCTGCGGAGGCACATCAATTTGAAAACCCAACCGTGATTTAAAACCCTAATTTGGAATCCTCCTTCAAATTTCTAAATCTCATTTAAAATCCTAATGCTCGCTTGAAACCCTACTTTGAAACCATAATCTTGATAAGAAATACTCATTTCAAATCCTAGCCACTCTTTGAAATTCAATCCCTGACTTGAAATACTCATTGGAAATTCTACCACGGTCTTGAAACCCTAATTTCAAAGCCTCAACCGAGTTTGAACGCCCAATGCAGGCTTAAGAGTCTACCTTGAAACCCTGAACCCCACTAGGAACCCTGTTTGAAAGACTCACTTGAAACCCTAATTTGAACCCGAACAATGGCTAAGGTGAACCATAGCGGTATCTTAAAACCCTAATTTGAAAGCTCAAACCTGGTTTGAAACCCTGACGCAGACCAAAACCCCTACTTTGTCATGTTGTCTTGAAAACGCAAATTGAAACCCTCACCGTGTCTTGAAACCATAACCCTGGCAAACAATTCTGACATGAAACGCTAACCTTGTTTGAAAGCCACATATTTAATCCTACTTGCGGTGCCTGTGTCATTGAACCTCGCTTATCCTCCGCACCACAAAAAGCACGATACAACTGATCACTCATTTATAAATGAACCGTTCTGACTTTGGGCTTGTCCCATTTTTTTTGGCACCGTTTTCATGGCAGATGGCCGTCCTTAACGCGACGTACCGTTTGTTTGTTTGTTTGTTTGTTTGTTTGTTTGTTTGTTTGTTTGTTTGTTTGTTTGTTTGTTTGTTTTGTCCGGGTTTGGGAACAGCTGAGCTAACAGTCTGCTAGCTTAATGGTAACATATCACGTGAAACGCCATCGACAGGCTCGTGGAACTTTGTTTCAAGGGTATGGTCATGAAAAACCTTCCGAAAGCTGCTACTTATAAATCAATCAATCAATCAATCAATCAATCAAGTACCGTCGGGGGATGCTGCGAGGAGCTGTAAGGTGGGGTCGTAGGCGGCTGAGCCTTTTCCCGCCAAGGCGAGAGCGTAGGAGGCGATGGCCACCGTGTATGGTCTCCGGCCCGATGTCTCCAGGGCGTTCTCCAAGAACGCTGCCGTGCTATCGATAGCCTTCTGCAGGGGGCACACACCAGCTCAGAACAGCCTTGGAGCGACATAGGCGACAAGTGAGGTGAATGTTCAGGATGCGCTTACGATGCACCGTTTGACCTTCAATTGACTTGTCAACTTGTGCAAACTATATTGGGTGTTTCGGCAGTTACTGCACTCCACCAAACAGAAGAAAGTTTCAAAAAGCACAGGTGAGGTCACCGTGACCTGGATTTTCTCACAAATTGACTTGGCGTAAAACGTTTAGTTGAACACAAAGTTATTCTGTTGGATGAATGGCAACACGGGACCTTCTTTAATTCATTCATCCATCCATCCATTTTCCGATCCACTTCATCCTCACAAGGGTCGCAGGAGGGTGCTGGAGCCTTTCCCAGCCGTCTTCGGGCAATAGGCGAGGGACACCTTGAATCGGTTGCCAGCCAATCGCAGGGCACACAGAGACAAACAACCATCCGCGCTCACACTCACACCTAGGGACAATTTCGAGTGTTCAATCAGCCTGCCATGCATGTTTTTGAAATGCGGGAGGAAACCGGAGAACCCGGAGAAAGCCCACGTGGCCACGGAGAGAACATGCAAACTCCACACAGGAAGGCCGGGGATCGAACCCACGGCCTCTGCACTGTGAGGTCAACACGCTAACCACTGGACACATTATTTGTAGAAAAGAAACCATTTTGGAATCGAGTAAGTGAAGTGGGACCGTTTCCTGTGTATTTTCACGGCAGGCAAACGTCGTGCCATCAACGGCGGTCGTGACTCACCTCCAGGTGTTGCTGGCTGCATCGTATTCCCGCCTGCTTGGCCTCCGCCAGGGCGATGAGGACAAACGCCGTCAGCGTAATCTCGGGGTCGTCGCCGCGCATGCCGCCCTACACGCGCAAACGACAAGGTGACACACACGACCCAACCCGGCGCCGGCTTTGTTGACACGTGTCTTGATTTTTACAGTCATGGTGGTACTGTAGACAGGGTTGTCCTCCACAAAGCGTCCGCTGGGGAGTTTGAGCTTGTGGCGCACCAGGAAGTTGAGCGGGTCGCACACTTGCTGCGTATCCACGCCGACGACCGAGTGAGCCATGGAGAACACCTTTACCACGTAGGCCGTGATCCTAAGACAAAAATGCTCTTATGGTGATAAGGAACGAGGCTCGGGATTCTTACGAATGGGCTCCGTGGCTGTTATCTACCAGGTGCTTGCGCCCTCCCTCCTGTAGGGGGGGTAAGAGCCATCACTCTTCTTGTAGACCAGCTGGTTTTCATAGCCTGAAAACAACACAAGAAGAAGCACATCCCGGAGCGATGTTATTTCGAGAGGAAAGTCGTGTATTCCTCCACCAGCGTGTGGACAATCCATCCATCCGTCGATCCTGACCTCTCCTGATGTATTTCAGCGCTTCGGCCTTGCGCTCCACGCCCACCGCCTCCCAGTCGTTGGTCTTCTCCAGGTAGATGGCGGCGATGAGCGGCAGCGTTATGGTGGCCAAGTTCTGCTCCACGCAGCCGCCCGGCATGCGGATGAGAGACGCCAGCGAGTCGTCGGTGATGGAGTTGTCGATGCTGTCGGCCAAGACGTTCCCTGGGGGAGGTTGGCGGGAGGAGGGGGCGTGTCACGATCCGTCACGTCGGCATTCCGTTCGTCCCGTTTGGTGACTGACCTCGGACGTTGATGAATGTTTCCGGCGTTGAGTTTGGCACCACGCCCTCCAGTTCCACCTTGCCCACCTGGACGCTCTGCTTACCTGCAGCCAAGGGAGGCAAAAGGCAAAGTTTGCTGGTGTCACATAAAATGTGAAAATGGATCGAGATCGAACCACTTGCTTGATGTATTCGGTTCATTTTTAACAGTAGTCGGAAGCTGTTCCCGGTTTTGCCACTAACACATATCTTTGATATCACTATGTAGAAGGAACGATTTGGGACCTAATACGGATCCTTGAGGAATCCCCTAAGTGACCTTTAAGAGACAGAGTTTTATCTTATCTTGCAATATCGACATCGGTCATTCAAGCAACTTTACATTTGTCTGCCAATGTTGAAATGGAGGATGCATTGTCCCCCAAATCACTGCTCGGAATCCAAATGGCAAACTTCCTGTATTTTTTGGGGCATGACTTACAGAGACTTTTTTTTGTGGGTCTACTCATGTCAGGCATGCCGACCAAATTTCATGCTGTTATTGAAAAAAATGATCATAAAAACTGAGACCAAAACAAATGTCCACACCTCCTTCAGCTGCTGGGTTCAAGACAGCACTCCAAACTTTGGTCTTTTGTACGCCATCCATCTGTTTGGATGCAAAATGAGAATCATTAGTTCCACTGCAACAAAAGCGATCAAGAATGCAATGAACTGATTCAGTGAAATGTTGAAGAATTTGTTGTACATTTTCAATTTGAACATGGTTTGAATTGGTTGTGAAATGTCGGAGAATATGGTTTCGTTTTTTTTTTTTTTTAAATGTCGAGAATTTGGGTCAATTTCAAAATGGAAAATTTGGAGTTTTGGGAAAATTGCTCATGCAAAAATAGTTCACAAGATGTCCTGAAAGAATGGAACATTTTCGTGACTGCGAAAGCTGGAAGATGTGGCTAATTTGGAAAATGTCGATTTTGAAACGGAAAATTTTGAGTTTTGGGCAAACGGAGAATTTGCAAGATGTCATGAAGGAGCGAAACGTTTTCAATTTGTAATGGTTTAAATTGGGTATGAAATGTGGGAGGATCATTTGGAGAGTGCCTGGGTGCATTTCGTTACATTTTGAAAATGTGGAATTTTAGGGAACTTGGTCATTTGGAAAATGGAGCAGCTTGACGTTGCAACGGTTTGAATAAGTCGACTCGAAATTGGAGAAAGTCTCCGTTGATTTAAATGCCATGTTCATTTGCGGCCAATTGTAAACAAATGCGGAAATTTCGGTGCAATGCAAGGGAATTTTCCAGCCACTGCCATCGAGGTCCCCGCTCACCACCACCCGCAGGAGTTTCTGGACGCGGTCTCCGCCCAGCATGTCTCGGGCCACCACCATCACCTCAATGGGGAGCCGCCCCACCGCCAGGGGCATGATGGTGTAGGCCACCGCCTTGGACGTGCCTGCCGGCAGCGTGACTTCCTGGGTGTGGCGATCGCGGAAGGCCACGCTGCACATGTTTTCTGTCTTCATCAGCACCACGCGGACCTGAGGGAGGGGGTGGGGGCGTCACATCCGTCACACCAGTGGACAGCTCTTCAAAAGACGTCTTCTTCCATGCGCGCGCACACAATCACACGAGTCTTCGGCGACTTACGTGCAGCTCGTCGTCACCGTAGTTGTGGATGACGGCTTTAATCTCCACCTGCTCGTTCCGGGCCACCGAGTACGGAAGCTTCAAGTCCACGAAGAAGCGCTTCCACGCCTTGATGTTGTACGGCTCGGCCACGCAGAAACCTGACGGTCAACAACCCAGTGCCAATAAAATTTTCCGATCCACACAAGGGTCGGGGCGGGGGGTGCTGCAGCCTATCCCAGCTGTCTTCGAGCAGTAGGCGGGGAGGACACCCTGAACCGGTTGCTAGCCAATTGCAAAGCACACAGAGATGAACAATCATCCAGCACGGGACAATTTGGAGTGTTCAATCAACCTGCCGTGCATGCTTTTGGAATGCGGGAGGAAACCGGAGTACCCGGAGAAAACCCACGCAGGAATGGGGAGAACATGCATACTCCACACAGGAAGGCCGGAGCCGGGATCGAACCCGCGAGGTCGATGCGCTCACCACTCGACACAAGGCCGCGTTAAGTAAAGCAGCCATTGCCAAATCCATTCAACAAATACAAACACCACTCACGATGAAATTCCTATTGAATGATGGCAGATTTAAAAAAACACATCATGCAATTCTACAAATGCCATGAAAAACAACCATCTTGAAAACATCATAATAATCACAAGCAGGGTACTTAAGGGGAGTTTTTACCAGTGTTTGGAGAGGAGCTGACGGCGATGACGCCCCACTCGGTGATGCTGTCGGGTAGCGGCTGGCTCAGCTGCGTGGATGCCAGCCTGACGCCAATCAACACACGACGACATGGTTCCAAAGAAACAAGACACAGGCGGATTGCACACACGGCATTGATGATGACGACGTAAGGGCATTTGAGGGCGGCACAGAAGTCACCGTGTCAACAAGTACTTGATGTCCAAAGTCATCGGGCACTCAAAGGGCCCGCACGCTCGAAAAGCCGTTTTCTTCGGCACGGCTACGTCTTCGATGGCACAAGTTGCGCATCGCTTTTGCGATGTTGCCTTCGCTTATCTTAATACTTTGGTCAACATTTGTAATTTGGAAGTCTGTCCCCATACAAGAGCCAACAAGTTTTTGGCCTTACTTTTGTCTACAGGTGTTTGAATTTTTGGGGGCTTCATGGTTCATCCGCCAGAATTTGTTTGTCCCGATACTTTTGCTCGTGTGTTTTGCCTTCTCTCACCCGTCTCTGTCGGCTTCATTGGGCAACTTGACTTCGGTCCACAGCCACGACTCGAAGAACCGAAAGCGCAGATACACGTCCCTCTCCTCCAAGTACTGAT
>CAAKHF010008561.1:57813-68289 GCA_901007745.1 Hippocampus kuda
GTAATTTGGAAGTCTGTCCCCATACAAGAGTCAACAAGTTTTTGGCCTTACTTTTGTCTACAGGTGTTTGAATTTTTGGGGGCTTCATGGTTCATCCGCCAGAATTTGTTTGTCCCGATACTTTTGCCAACATCTGCTTGCATGTTTGCCCTCAATTGTCCCGGTACTTTTGCTCGTGTGTTTTGCCTTCTCTCACCCGTCTCTGTCGGCTTCATTGGGCAACTTGACTTCGGTCCACAGCCACGACTCGAAGAACCGAAAGCGCAGATACACGTCCCTCTCCTCCAAGTACTGATCTTCGTCCTCGTAGTCGTCCAGTTCTACGTACTCACCGAGCACCTCGGGGGTTATTGGGCGCACTTCCTCCCTCGGCATCATGGGTCCCCTGGCAAAAAGCTTGGGACTGTCCAAGGTCTTGCGGGCGTTGCTGTAGGCGACAACGTCGACATTGCGTCCTCCCCAATCTAGGTGAGTAAACAAGTACTGTACGTGAGTAAGAAGTGAGTGAGGAAGGAGGGCAGGAGGGAAGGAAGGAAGAAGCAAAGAAGGAAGGGCTAAAGGAAGGAGAGCAGTACGGTAAGACAAAAGGGAAGGAGGGAGCGGAGAGAGGTAGAACGATGTAGGCTAGGGAGGAATGAAAGTCAGAAGGAAGGGAAGAAGTGAACACATTAAGTGCTCAAAGCAACAAAGTAAGCTGGAAAGAAAGGAAATGAGGAAGGAAGGAATGATGGAAGAAAGGAGAAGGGACAGAAGGTAGGAAAGAAGATGGGAAGACGTGAAGTACTCAAAGCAACAAAGTAAGCTAGTCCAAAAGGAAAGAAGGAGGGAAGGAAGGAATGAACGAATGATCAAAGGAAGGAAGGAAAAGAAAAGAATGAGGGAAGGAAGTTAGGGAGAGAGGATGACATAAGAAAGGAAGGACGGAAGGAAGGAAGGCAGGTTGAAGGTAAGAAAGTAAGCAAGCCACTAATGAAGTCAGAGGGAATCAAGGGAGGGAGGGAGGGAGGGAGGGAGGAAGGAACCAAGTCATGTGAGTAAGTCGAGTAAGCGCTGATAGGAAGTCAGACGTCCCTCCTGAGTGATCAACAAAAAGAAGAAAAGAAGAACTTACTAAACATTTCCCTGCCGAGGTGAATCCGTGTGGGGACGGTTCGGGGGGCGGTGGTGGTGGTGGGCGGCGCCGTGGTGGGCGGCGCCGTGGTGGGCATCTCCATGTCCAGCACTTCATCTCGGTAGCTGGCACAACAGTAGCGGAACGCCCGGATGCACTCCCAGCCCTCGGTGATGTAGAGCGAGCGCCGCGTGCACGAGTATGGCATGCGCACGGCCCGAAGACCGTCGCTGCAGCAGCGATGCGCTAGCTTCTCCTTATAGCGACTCTCTGGGACACAAAAATACGGGGAGCGCACATGAGGTGAGCAATGGTGGACTCTACGACAGGAGAAAACAAAACAAAAAAAAAGCATGCTGAAAAAAAATCGTTTTATGGATAGAGTTGATGTATTCCCAGCAGTCAGTGTTGTTATTTACAAGAGAAAAAAAAAATCTTACTGTCACGAGACTAATCATGTAATATTCCGAGAATGAAATCACAGTTTTACTAAAATAATGTCAAGAGGAAAAAAAAAAAAAAAAAGAAGATTCGATACAGTTTTCAATTCACGGGGTGCGAAACGATTCAAGGACGGTTTGATGTCACAGTGGAACAATTCGATTTGGCCCGACTTTGTAGGATTCTGATTCGAGTCAAGTCATAATAGTCCAATAAAGTGGCATCATTCTGGGAAAATAAATCAATACATAAATAAATCGGACAAGAAACAAATGGGAAGAGGAAAATTACAATATCATAGGGCAAATAAAGACATGCACACACACACACACACACGCACGCAAACACGCACGCGCCCACACACACCCACACCCACACACACACACACACACACACACACACAAGCACACAAAAATTGAAATCTACTCGCGTGGACGCCATACATCTCTTCCACACGGGGGCGCCAATTTCCCACACAGACGTCAATGATTCACGTATCACGTCGTTCGTTACCTTGCACAAAAAATATTCCACGTCCTCCAAAGTGTGGCTGCATATAACACACATGCCACAAACCACTCCGACAACAACACAGTGTAATATTACGAGGAAATAAAGATCATTTCTAAAAAAAACTCACCCAGCTGAGCTTTCTTCTCTAAGAGTTCTGAAGAGCGCCTCCTTCTGTTGCTGACTGGACAGTGCAAGGCTGAAAAGAGGGCAGACCATCTTTTGTTTGTTTGTTTTTTTATCACACTTATTATGATTAGGATTAGGATTATTATTTGCGCTAACCTTTCCTGGTCTCGGTTCCGAATCCCGTGCTGGATGCATAGAGCAAGCCGGCATTCTGAAAGAGCGTCTTGGCGTTGATGCCTCCCCCACGGGTGCAGCCCAGATCCCCTTGCTCCACCGTATCCCACAACTGTAAGAAAAACGACACTCGTCTTTCACGATAAACACATTTATTTTCAAGATCAATCCACAAAAAGTTGAATTAGGGGCAATTATTTACCAAGACATATTTACAGAAAAAAGTGACTTTTTTGAGGGGGAGAAAAATCTGCAGATATTGTGGAAAAAAATATTGTTGTGATTCAAGTAAAATGGTGGAATGTGGGAGAAAAAACAAATTGAAAAGATAGGAAAAGTCATAATACCACAAGAACAAAATGACAAGAAAAAAGTTTTAACTTTAGAGTTATTTTTAAAAAATCGCATATTGATAATTCATATATCATTACAACTTTTTTCCTAACATCTAGACTTTATTTTTAAAAAAACTAATATTTTTGATTTTATTAATTGAATTGAATTAAAATTCAGATTTCTTTTCTCATATGTGATCTATTTCAAAAATTTTTGTTTCTCATGTCGCATTTGTTTTCCTGTAATTATTTTTCCTGATAATATTGCATTATTTTTCTTGTAAAATTATGACTTGATTTTTTGGGGGTCAAACTTTTGAATTTGATTTTTGCAATACATGACTTTTCTCCCGCAATAATACAATCACTTTTTTTTTGCCCATAATATTGTAACTTTATTCTTGAAATATGATTACTTTTTGTCCCATCATATTTTGTATTGCCGTAATATTTATATTTTACAATGCAATCCCCCTACCCCCCGAATTTATTATTTTTTTATTTGTGGTCATTTTATCACTTTATACCTGCAAAATTACAAACAAACAAACAAAAAAACCTTCTGTTGCAATTCCAGCAATAGACTGAAGATGCTTTTTTCGGATCAACTTTTGGCGCTGAGCTTCACACACATGAATGCCCCCCAAAAAAATCCATCAAGGTGCGTCTGACCTTGCTCTGTGTGAGTCTGTCCCTCTTGAGCAAAAAGACGGCGTTGTCCACGGCCACCAGGCTGACGCTCGCCCCCGGGTCGCCCCGGACGCGCAGCTGGAGGTTTTTGCCTGGCGTGTAGTCTCGCTGCTCGCCGTTCACGCTCAGCTGATTAATGAGAGCATTTGAGTAAGTTAGTACAGGGTTCAAAATAATATTTTTTTTTCCTTGCGGAGCACTTTCACCAAGCAATGACTTGATTTCAGGAGCAACTTTCTAATTTGTGGAGCTTTTTTTTTTTTTTTTTTTTGCCAGCCCATGGAATTGCAGCAAGGGTTTTACAAAACAAGAATAATAATGATGTTGTAAAATTGGAAATGTAGGAGAATAAAGCTGTAATGTAAAAGTAACACGACTAGAAGGATGAAGTCACAAGATGTGGGAAAAAAAAGAACTACCATTTGGAGAAAAATGGTGTAATATTACAAGGGAAATGTGTTTAATTATGAGGATGAAAAAAAACCTATTACAGCAACAAAGTGACGAAATATCAGGAATAAATGTACCATCTTCAGAGAAAAGAGTAACAATGACAAGAAAGAAATTCGTGAAATGACACGAAAAAAAAAAGGCAGTGCATTTTGAGAGGCAATACTACGATTCCAAGAAAGGCAAATTGTAAATTACATAAAAAAAATAAATAAATTAAAATCAAGAAGAAAATCACAACATTAGTGCACTAAACTTCTAATAATAGGAGATACATTTTTGGAGGATAAAGTTGCACTACAATGAAAAAAAAAAAATAACGGCGAAAAATCCACAAAAATTAGGTTGAAATATTACAAAGTCCTAAATTTTTTGGACGACGGGTTTTGAAAGCTGAACTATGGCTGACTTACATCTCCAACGCAGGAAGAGGCCACGTCCACCCAGACGGAATCGGCCACCACCTCCTGCGAGGGGAGGCTGTAGAAGGCCACCAAACGGAAGGAGGGCATCAAGTCGGGAGTCACCACCAGGCCCACGCTGGTCACCAGCTGACCACTCACGTCCAGTCGCCGAGCTTCTACCAACCGGCCTTTGTTCACCACCTGGCCACACGTCACACAGGACGGGGTGGGGGCCAGGAAAGAAAATTAGGTGGGGGAGGATTAAAGGCAGAAAAATGGAAAAATGACTTCCATAAAGTTGTCATGAACCCAGATCTAAGCCAGCAGAAAAAAAGGTACTGACAAAAGAATCCTACAAAAATAAAGTTACAGCATTCAGATCAGTTTTTTGTTTTTGGTCCTGACCAGGTAGGTGAGGTGTTTGATGTGTTGTCTGATGTGCTGGTCCGCAGCGTCTATGGTGAGTTTGAAAGCCAGCGTGTCTCCCGGAGACGCCGTGTTGGTACTGCTGGAGATGTAGAGGTAGTTGGGACTCTCACGGGAGAAAGTGAGGTACGGGAACAGGAACATGCTGACTTTGGCCTGCTGTTCTGGTCTGAGGCCAGCCTGCTGAGTCTCAGCCTGAAGAAATAAACACGACAACTGCTCAAAGTTTTGGTCATGGCTTCGTCTTGATCTTAACTTCCTCAAAGTCTTGGTCTGAACTAAGTACCAACTCAAAGTTTTAGCCTAGGCCTGGTGTTGACTCATTGAAGTCTTGGTGTTGGTCTCAACTACTGAGACTCTTAGTCTTGACTCACTGAAGTCTTGACCTGGTCTCAACATCCTCACACCAGGATTGGTTGTGACTTCCACCGGGCTTACACCGAAAAATTTTCACAGTCTCAGACTAAAAACTAAGTAGAAAGATTTTCCAGGAGTCAGAGCATGCTTCCGTCATCTCGATCGTTTTGTGTGAGGTGGTCATGTAAGCTGTTTGAGATCTTTTCCTAGCCTTGGACTTATGACACTATCAAATGTGTTTTGGCTTGGTCTCAACTCTGTCCGACTGTCAATTTCAGCAGGCTAGGTCATGTGACTTGCTCTTGGTCTGAATTCCTCAAAGTCTTGGTTTTGACGCAATGTCAAGTCCTCACCCTCTTGAGCTTCTTGGATCTCAACTCCTTAATTAAAGTATTGGTCATAACTCGCTCTTGGCCTCGAGTAATGTGTCGGTGGCTGACTTAGTCTCGGTCTGGTCTGGGCTCCCTATAGTCCTGCCTGGCATCGGTGGTGTTCTTACAGTGAGGGCTAGCATGTGCATTTTGGGCATGTTGGCTGTAACCCTGGCGGTGCCCAAGCTGACGATCACGGGTTCTGGCAGGTGGTTCACCTTCACCGGGACGTTACGGGCCGGGGAACCGTCGTGGTGGCTCACTTGGATCTGAAGACATGCGGCAGCACGTTGTCTTGTGAATCCAAAGTTACTCGATGGATGAACGTGATGACAAACTTACAGTAAAGTCAAAGGGTAGTCCCGGTTTGAAGTACTTGACTATGTTTTTAAAGGACAGGACGTAGGGAGAGTCCACAATCTTGATGCCTGTCTTCTCAGCTTCCACCAGGTCAGCGCCTTCACGTGCAGAAAAATAAAGTTGGTGAGTTCAAATGACTTGAGAAGACAATAAATTCTTGACTTGGTGTCCAATCAAAGTTGTGGACCTCCTCAAAGTCTTGGCTTCGACCTGGTCTCAATTGCGAAAAATCTTGGACTTCACCTCATCTGAATTCCAATTTTGATTCCAAATTGCGGTCTTGATTTGCTTTCAACACCTGTCATAAAATCGTGGTCAGGGCCTCGTCTCAACTTCTCCAAGTCCTGGTCTTGAATTGGTCTCTTCTCTTCCTCTAAATTGTGGTCTCAACTGTCCTCAGCTGATCTCAACTCCTAAAAGAGGTGATCTCGACCTAACGATAACGGTTGAAAGTCCTGGCCTTGACTCGGTCTTGACTCCATCCTCAAAACCTTGATCATGACCTGATCTTAATTTAGCCTTAATCTTGATCTTGTTTTAGTCCTCAATCCCTCGGTATTGACTTGGTCTCAATGCCTCGACGCCTCAAACCGGTGCTTTTGACCTGGTCTCAACAGTTCAAAGTCTTGGTTATGGCCTGGTCTTAAAGTCTACAAATCTTGGTCTTGACATACAGCAACGCTTCAAATTCATGACTCCGACATGATATCAGGTCTTAAATCCTATTATCTTGGCTTTGACTTGATCTCAGTTTGATGGTTTTGATTTCAAAACGACTTGATGGCAGCGTAGGCAGATTACCTGTCTTGGTGAGGACGGAAGCTTTAACATAGATTGAGTTGCCCACCAAAGTCCTGACGTTGGGGTATGCTGCCTTCAGCTCATCCACAGTCAGCTTGACAACTCCACCCTCCAGCTGTAATCGTTACAATCAAAAATAAGAATGTGAAAAGTTGGCTCCCCCGGCCCCTGTGGATTCCCGCTCCGACTTGAGTGACTCACATTTGACACCTGCTTGACTGAAGGCAACCTTCTCATCTCCTTGTTGACGTTCACGCCGAACGACACGTAGGCCGTCCCTTGAACCGGCTCTCCGTACAGGTATCTGAACCCAAAGGCGTCATATTTTTAGCGCTGCGTTACAATAACTCCGTTTATTGTGGGGGATACGTTACGGAATTACCGGTAGTAGGTGAAAAGCCACAATATGGAGGGACCATATTTTAAAAGTTTTTTAAACTGACCACAGAATGATATTGTGAAATAAGAGGGTACGTTGCATTTTGGTGTGTACCTGGCCCAGATCTCAACCTCCAATTCCTTGTCATCAAGGCTCAGGAAAGACTTCTTCGGGGTCAAAGTCACGTTGAAGGCAGGCAGCACTGCAAAGGTAAATTCAATTCAAAAGTCATTGCCGTTCCAAAAACTCGTGCTCAAATGAACACGCCGGAGAAAAGATGGCAATCGATGTGCACGTACCGTATTTCTTCACCTCAAAGTGCGAGGTGAAGGTGTTCTGCTTCCGGTGGTCGAACTTCGCGATCACCTTCCAGGTGCCCTCGCTGGTTGAAGTCAGACAAACACATTCAAGTCAACATTTTCTCTTCGGGTTGGTTCATGTTACACTCAAAGAGTTTTTGTTTTGACTTGGTCTCAACTATTCAAATTCTTGGGATCATCTCGGTCTTGACCTGATCTCAACTCCGTCAAACTCCTCAAAATCTCGAATTGGACCTGATCTCCCAAAATTCTTGCAAGCCTTGGTTTTGACCCGATCTCGAAGCCATTTCAGATGACAACAAATGACTTACTTGGCCATTTCCGTGAGGTAAAAAGAGTCTGAAAAGACGCCGGAAGAAGCCTTGGTCCTCAAAACCTGCTTGACTACCACTCCCTCTGGATTCTGTCACACAGAAGCATACATCTTTAAACAAATTCTGTGGTGGTGGAGGAGTCATTGGGGGGTGACTTGATTTTTCTGACCTGTATGTCTACAGTCAAAGAGCTGTCGGAGGCCTTGAAGGACAACGAGGACACAAACGCTCGTAAGCGCACTGAGGAAGAAGAGAAAGGTTGAATTCCTTTTGTTGGGTGCCGGTTTACTAAGGGTGGAAAAAGCCGATAAACTTCCACGGGACTATAAATCGCAACATAGTGAATGTAGAATTATCATTTGAGTCTGGTTGCTTTAGATTTAGTTTTAGATCAGTGGTTCTTCACCTTTTTAGAGGTAACGAACCCAACCAGTTAATATGTACATTAACCAAACCCTTCCTGAGTGAAAAATTTTTTTTTTTTTTTTTTTTTTTACAAATTCAAGATATATATAAAAAAACGCATTTATTCAAAACACAAAAAAGTAAATAAAATTTCAAGAGCTAAGTATATATATATATATATATATCTTTTTTTTTTTTTTAATTGTACGACGTACTATACGGCAGTCACACGTTGACTACGAAGCGAACTAAATTTCCCACAGCACTGATTGGACAAGCAATGTCATGTGATCATCTACAGCCAGTGATGGCCAAGCGGGCGTGTCATAAATAATTAACATGTTGAGTCGCCCTCTGCCATGGAGGGTAAGACACTCCATGGCAGAGGCTCCATCGAACCCCCGAGAACCCCTGGGCTTCGATCCAACCCAGGTTAAGAAGCACAGTGCTAATGCGAACGCCAAAGGTTAAGAAGCGCAGTGCTAATGCTAACGCCAAAGTTAGCTTATATTGTTACCTTCCAACAAGAACTGGGAAATAATTCGATACTGATGAGTATCAGTACAAAGTGCATTAAATCAAATTTTCACGTTGAAGTCGATTAAAAAAAAAATGCAAAGCAAACCCCCGACCCGTCATTCTGTGTGCTGTCTCGAAAAGCTACACTATGGTGTGGATTTGCGCCACAATTACAAGCATTTCCAGGAAATTTGGAGCAGAAAAGTTTGTTTTTTACGACCAGATGTTTCTAATTATATTTTTGCTCACGCTAGCCTACCACTTGGATTCTTTTTAAAGGTATCTTTCAACAAGGACACTGCTTTTTCTTGTTTTAAGCGCTAAGAGTAGCAACGTTAGCTTCAATTTTACTGAGCCAGCGTGCTTTCTCCCTTTCTTTTCCCTTTTCTTTTTTATATCCTAGCCAAATATATTTTCCCAAACCATATTTCGACTTTCCTATGACGAGTCCCTTGTGTTCCCCTGCATAGTTTCCAACCGTGAATGTGTCCCAAGGCTTGTAAAATATTTGAGAAAAGGCTTCACCCTCATCTCCGGGGTTGTAAATGGGCTTGTCTGTCTGGATGAAGATGTATCCCGAGTGGAAGGACACCATGACGGTCCTCTCCTCCTCGTGGTAGTTTCCAAATTTGACCTTCACGATCACATACTTGTTCTTGATCTCGTCTCGATTCAACAGACCGGAGGGAATCTGCAGGAAAGCGACATCGTTCACCTTTTTGGGGACTTTTGACCGTTTGAATTGGCTCGCTCGCCATGACAACAGCTGCCTTCAAATGCATCCTTGCGAATTTGTGACTTTGTGACAAGGAAGGCGTGTGCCCGCCTTCACCTGGAGAGACTTGAGCGTGTGGAAGTCGTTGCCCGGATCCAGCGTGACCCCGTCCGTGAAGAGCATGGTGGTCTTGGCGAAGTCGGTCACGCTGATGATCACCTCGACGGGGCTGGCGATGCCTTCCGCCTGCAGGAAGATATTCTCCGGGCTGTCGGTTCTCAGCAGGTTCGGTGCCACCAGGGTGAACCTGAAGTTGGACAAAGAGATCAATTGCAGCATTTGCATTTTTACCGTTAAAATTAGCTAAAAAAAAATAATAATAAAAAATGTTTTTGTTTTAAATCAAACATTTTATCTCTTTACATGATCAGCAAATTGATTTGGTGTACATTTTGAAACTGATACAGTATGAGTTAGACAATTTTGCATAAAAGTATTTTGACTTAAAAAAATATATAAAAACTCTTTTAGAACAAAAAGAAAATCATAACGAACATGACATGACATAATCATTTCATGTTTTTTCTCTTCATTTTATTCAACAGTTGGTAAGTTGATTTACAGTCACTAAAATAAAGAAGGATTTCACAAATAGCGGTAATGTTTTTTTTATAATTAGATTAAAAATATTACTTTCTTGCAATTACTGTACTTTCTTTTGAAAATGTGTCACAACTCGTTACATATTTTAAAAATATATTAATTCACAGGAAATAAAATAGCAAAATAAATATATGAATCTACCTTGGAATTAATTTGATGAAATGCACTTGTTTCTTTATTGCAAATAAAAGTCAGAGTCCCGAAAACTATTTGACACAAGGTACATTGCTAAGTACTCGTAGCTACAGCGACTGTTCTCACCACTGCATTCACTTCTGTTTTTTCTTTTTAAGGATGCGTTGAAAGGACACAAAATGTTTGGATTTGAGAGTTGTCATGGACAAAATACCTCGGAACTTCTACCGGGACTGGGGGTGGTTCCGGAACTGTTATCGGTTGTGGAATGCTAAAAAACAAAGACATCCAGACATACTCAGTGGTCGAGATCCTTCGTGGATCTGTAATCTGACTCCATGTAACACGTCTAACTTTGAAGAAAGTAACCATTAACTGTCCCCCAAAATATTCCGTCATTAATCTGGCATTTAGCAAACGGAAAAAGTTGAGCGTGATTGCAGGCCCCCCCCCCCCCCCCACCACCC
>CAAKHF010008562.1:9141-19682 GCA_901007745.1 Hippocampus kuda
ATTTCAGTACTAGGCGATTAATTTTTGCCAGAGCCGTGTGTGTGTGTGTGTGTGTGTGTCAGGTCCAGGTGTTTTGGGGTGTCTCACACACCTCATCGCACCTGGATGAGTGCTCGCGGCGACCACTGCAACTCCTGAGCCTTGGCCTCTGGTAAGGCCTATTTATGCGTGAAGACATGCTCTGATGGTCTTCAGTCCTTACCAGATATGGACAAGTCAAGGGTTGTTTGTACGGACTATTTTATTTTTATTTTTCTCATTCTGTTTCGCACACACACACAACCAAAATTTGCACATCTTTGGTTTATAAATTATCGTTGATCGACGAATTGCTGGGTGTACTCTCTTCAGCACTTGAACATTCGTTGACTGTTTTTGTAAATGGAACTACTGTATTTAAATAGGAGAGATATACGACGCCATCGCGAAGCTTATCCACAATTTAAAAGCTTAAAAATGTTGGCATCAAATTGCACTTTTGTTACATGGGAGTATTGTCCTCGTTTCCGTCCATATTAGTTTAGTGTTGTTTGGAATCTATACGTTGCCCATTCTTTGCTGAAAAAGCACAAAGGCAGAGCTCATGCGCCAGCTGGCCCAAGTTGAAGTTGTACTCGCGGACCTCCCAAGTCACACATGCCGTCTACAGACGTCACAGGAAGCCACAGTTCCCTCAAAGCGGTCATACGTGAGCAAGCGTGTTTTGAACCTCCGGAGTAGTTTTTCACTTTCCCTCGCCAAGCACATGAGCTGCTCGGGGCTCTCCCACATGTTATTGAGAGAGCAACGGGGAATTTGCTTCTCCGCACCGCAGCCAGCGAACTTTGTGGGGCTGCGGAGACCGCGAGGATGAGAAAACAAAAAGCCGCCACTCAAGGTTAGAGTGACCCAAAACTAACAAGGCACGTTTTTAATGTCATCTCCTCTTGTGTGTGTGTGTTCTCACACATACACACTTTATCATCTCAAGTGAGCAGGTAAGCACACTTGGAGCAAAGACAACATGAATCATGCAAATGGGAGATAATATATCTATATATACATCTTTAAATGTACAGTATATCAGGAATTTGTCTTCATTCTTTCTCTAATAGTGTGTCTACTTCCATATGAAGGAGTATTGGGGTCACACTGACAAGAAAAACAAATTGTGAGATTGCAGTGGTAATGTTATGCGAATAAAAATGTGACTGAGAATCCAGATGGGATTTGCTCCAGCAACAGAAAATGGATGGATGGTACGAGAGATAAAAGTTGCTCAGGAATTTAATTGTTTGAGGAAAATTTATTCTACACAAAACGAGACAAAGAACAGTAGAGCTCGGACTCTCCCTGTAAATCCCTCTTCCCTAATCATGAGAGCGTTCGGAAACTTTTAGCGTTGTTCACATTGTTCTGTTGGGTTATTCAGAGTGCCCCCAAAAAAGGAGTGCCGGAGCCCAGTGCGTTGGGCAATGCAGATGGAAACCGGTCAAGCAGAGACTGCTGATTACTTGGGAGAGGAGCGCACTTTGCCTCTCCGAATACACACATGCTCCGAGTGGTGTTAGGGCCTCAGAGTGAATTTCGGAAAGCGTCCTGTGTTGTTGATGGCGGAAAATGAGTTCCAGTTGGATAAAATTTCTGCTTCGAACTACACGAAACCTTTTGTTTTCTTAGTTAAACAAGAATGTTGCATCGCAAATGTGGCCAAAGGTAGAATTCTGGTCAGTTGTTGCGCCGTTTGCTGCTGTAAATCCTCGTCGTGGCATAAGGGAGGTATGCTGAAATCATGATACGTCACACATTTGTTGCCATGACTTCTTGTTTTTGTTCTTCTTCCATTTCATCTTCAACTTTCTTTTGGCGGGTTGGCAAATACTTTTGATGCATTATCGGCGGTAACCACCAAAAGAACATCAACACGATTAGGCAACGCAAAGGTTGTGTGGTTGTTTTAAATCAAGTCAACTGCAAAGCAAAACAACAAAAAACTGCAAATATGGGAATCCGCGGGTGCTGAACCATGAGTGTGCGAGGGTCCAATGCACTTAATTCTCATAGAATTACTCCCCCTGCCCTAACATAGTTTTTTTCTTATTTTGAATTCCTCATAAAGTTCTACTCTTTTCTCCCACTGTTTTGATTTGTCAGTACTCTTTCTTTTCAGTGTGGCCTCAACTCTTTCCTTCTGCAAGTGCACTTTTACTTTTCTTGTTTATATGCTGTTACTATGGAATTGTACATTTTCGTTTGACTTGAAACTGTAATAAATATTTTAACTGGAGATGTCGGCATTTCTTACAAAGAAGCAACTGCGTGTGATCATTTGTTTTTTTTCTAGGAAGAGTTTGTGTTCAACATGCAACCGGTATTATCTAATGTCATCCAGTCTACGTTGATGCACTCAGTTGCTGCTTAGTAACAAATGCTACATTGTCTTAAATAGGACTGTACATGTTCATTGTACATAAGAGTTGTCTTTAGAGGGCGAGTGTCGCTCGTTGATTGTAAGGATTATGCAATCCCCAGTAAATATGCTTGTCTTTTTCCAGTGAAAGAAAAGCCAGCACCTTTGTCATTCAATGTCTCCTACCACGTTCTGAGTTTCCTTCGTAAAATCCCTCAAATAAATCTCAGTTGGTTTCGGAACGCCCTGAAATGTAACAATGGCTTCACATCACCTTCCACTGTGGAGCACTTTGTTTTCACGAAGCAACGGAGTGAGGTTATGATAACTAGGCTCACGTGATGAACACTAAATGGCCGCCACGGTGCCCCAATCGTGTTGATTTATGCTCCAGATTTGGTTCAGTTACAACCTGAGCGGTTTTATGTAGCCTGAGTGGACGTATCGACTGATTTATTGATCTTGGCCATGCTGTCGGGGTGATCTCATAATTCAATTGCACGAGGAAATTGTGATACTGACAGTCTGCCACTAGGTGGTGTTAGGTCACCAGGTTTTTTACTAGATGAAGTAATTCATAATCCTTTGGTCAGCACTGTGGACTAATCCACCATTTCTACACTTTATTTGGGCCTGGACATTTTGCATCAACGCTATCAGTTGATGTCAAGTATATTACACTGGTCCACAAAAGTTTACGCAATATTTGAATCTAAGATTTAAGCAAACCTTAAGCATTTTTTTGTGCCGATTCCGAATCTGGCCTCGTTTTTCTCGATTATGTTTCATAATATATTTAGTAATATTTATGAATCAAGGATAGTTTCAGCAACAGTTGCATTTTTTTATGAAACGTCATCGCTATAAATTACAATGCATGGTAAAGGAACATTGTTCTGTGGTAATGCAGTACATCATTTTATTTACACAGAATGGTACATGTATTTGAACTGGGAGACAATGCTGCAAATAAAGACTTCCATCAACACACTTGGGTGGAAACTAAAGGGAAGCAGTACACACTAAAACGATTGGAAAAAAAAATACAAAACATAGGAAACCACCATGGAATATGGTCAATGTTAGGGCTATGGGAGGTGGTTTCACAAGCAAATTAGCTTTTGTTGTTAGTTTCATGAAGCCAATATGTGACTCATGAAACGACTACATACTATTTGAGGCGCACATGTAGTGTGCTCTGGAATGATTTTTTTTTCATTTTATAGTCAATATAATTATTTTAAGATACAAGGTATACAACATGCACGAACCAAATACGCACACGTCACAGTACTGCTTTATAAAATGTGTGACAAACAAGCACCGCGTCATGAAGAGTATTAGACTACATTTGAAATGCCATTGTAATGAGGTGGCCATCTTGTGATACAACAGGTTGTCATCGCACACTTGCCTGGAGTACGCTCATTCGAGCCGCTCTGAAGGGCCTCCGAATTAAACTGAATGGTGAGCCACATGTAAAATGCCCATGATGAGTTTTTGACATCAGTGGCAGGTTTTAAAAATCACCTAAGTGCCGGGATGCACTGATTATGATGGTGCTTGTTCATGACAGTAGTGCTCTGAGATGAGGGTTAATTGGAGGGGCTGGATGTCAACACACTGTTGCCAAGTGACAACTCACTTGACTTCCCAAATTTAACTTTCATATTGAGCAGTGCGACACATCCAAAATATCACTTAATAATTTCAAGGTCTAGGAACTCCCCTTCATCAACAGGAGGGAAGCCAGGAACATGTTTGTTGTCTATTCCAGAGACTGGAGCATGAGGAGCTGCTTGAGGACCTTAGTCTGACTGGTCTCCCTGATCTCACCGGCGAGGAACATCTCGTCCACCACCGTGTACACCTGGAGGGAGACACGGCTTGGTTAAGTAAGGCAGACGGCGTTGCGACATTCAGTTGATCAGCAGCGAGGGGAACTGCAGGATAAAAATACTCAATGATGACCACAAACCACGGAGTGAAAGTAGACATGACATTATCTCCTTCCTTACTCGTATAAAGACGAGGTTCCTGGAATGTTTCCTCACCAAATGACAACTTGTCAAGTCGTCATACTTTAAAATAAGCATCAAATGACCAAACGCAGACTAAGGCCTCAAGTATTTGGATCGTGACAGTCTTTTTGATTTCTTTGCTGTGCGGCAGCACAGTCAAGTTGAAATGAAACTTGAGCTCCAAGTGTAGACATTCATCAAAAGAAGTCTCACAAAACTATAGAATTAATAGCCGCTATCTGGAGATACTGGAAGTCAATATGCAGTGGTCTCAAAAAAGTATTTTAACAACTGAGATAAACAAATCTGAATGAAAATCCTCAATAACTGCCTGAAGTCTGGAGCCCATGGCCGGACATCATTTTCTTGTGGTGGTGTATGAACAGAAGAAAAAAGAAAACTAATTGTCTTCTGGACACTTATGCACTTGGGTTATAAAAAAAAGCAGCAAGTGTTAATGTTTAATATGTGTCCGCAAGATAATTTTAAGCCTTAAGTAATTAGAAAGACCGGCAAGAGCGGCTGGGGAGTTATTTGTTGCTAAGCATTCTCGCCTTGACCTTGCAAGTAACAGCTACCGCGTAGGTGTTAATTGTAAAGAGGAGGAAACATGCTCATTGTCTTTTGTGTTTGGTTCGACATTCTGTCAAGGCACTTACTTACCTTGTAGAAGTTGAAGACGAGGTCCAGTTCACACACGTTGTGAAAGTACTCATTGAGCACCTTGGGGGGAAAGACATACATTCAAGTCTTATGAGTTCACACTCAAATGATGATGAAAGATCCTTCCATCGTGGAGTGACCAAATATTCATAGTCCCACGGATCCCGAATGTTATGCCCCGTGTCTCCCAGAACTGTCTAAATTACAATGTCTCACCCAGTCACCGACAAACAAGTCATTAGATGTTTATCACTTGGATCAAAGACGACAGTATGTTAAAAATCAGCACAGGATAACTCAAGAGAATGAATGATGACATTTATCACGTCTTCTGAGTGACGGATAGCAGGAGAGGAGATGGCTGGACTCCACAATGCTAATGTAGCATCGCAAAGACACACAGGATTGCATTGTTTATCTTCCGCCTTAAGGCATTTTAAATGGAAACATAAGCTCTTTGCTTTAAATGTTCACTTGCTCCTTCTGTATTCTGTGAATTTGATCTTTATAGCCAACATTGATTCACTTTAGTGACCTCTTTACTAGGAAAATAATACCTAACTATATTTAGGAATTTCGTAAGCGCCTATCAACAATGTACTCCCCACAAAAATGTGATGAGGTGCAGGAAGCAAGAGAACAGTAAGGATAATCATTAACAAACATTCCAGAACACAATCAGAGCATAAGAACTAAATCATCATAGTTGACTTCCTGAGCAGCTCTAGTGTAGCTAACATCACGCTGAGTGCATGTTTCTTACCTCTACAAAGTTGTGGATTCCCTCGAGATATGCCAGGTTATTATCAGTCACGTCAACACAAATGCAGAAGTAGAGTCCAGCATAGCGTCGGTAGATGATTTTGAAGTTTCGGAACTGTGGAAACAATACTTGTAAGCCTTAATTATTTGGCCTTAAAGTGCTTTTAAGGAACTGCAGGTTGACAAGAATACAGTAGATAAAAAAGTCTACACCTTTTCAACTGCCATTTAGTCTCAGGCCTAGTAACAGCATAAAAAAAAATAAATATATATAAGATATCCTTTATTTGTCCCACACTGGGGAAATTGACAGTCTACAGCAGCAAGATTGTGGGTAGAAAGAAGAAAAAAAAACACTGTTCAATTAAGTGCAATATAAATACAACTAGTTTGTCTCTGTGTGCCCTGCGATTGGCTGGCAACCAATTCAGGGTGTCCCCCGCCTACTGCCCGAAGTCAGCTGGGATAGGCTCCAGCACCCCCCGGGACCCTAATGAGGATGAAGCGGTTCGGAAGATGAATGAATGAATGAATAAATACAACTATGGATAAGGTCGCAGTGCTATTTACAATTGTTTTTCACATCATTTAATTAAATGTTTTTTTTTTTTTTATTCAGCAGCCTGACAGCAGTCGGTAGGAACGAGTGGCGGTATCTCTCCGTCTTGCAGCACGGGTGTAACAGTCTCTGGCTGAAGGAGCTACCTAGTGCTGTCAGGGCGGGCTGGAGGGGGTGGGAGGGACTGTCCATCATAGCTTTTAGCTTAGTTAGCATCCTCCAGTTGCCCACCTCCTCCAGAGTGTCGAGGGAGCAGCCCAGGACAGAACTGGCCTTCCTGACCAGTCGCTCCAGTCTCTTTCTGTCCCGGGCCGAGATGCTGCCTGACCAGCAGACAATGCCATAATGGATGGCCAAGGCCACCACCGAGTTATAGAAAGTCTTAAGGAATGACATATATTACTGTGACAACACTGGTTGTTATTTGGAACTTTTCATAATTCCCTCCAACTTGGCTAAGGCTCGTCCATATGACAATAATTAGTATCTCCACATCTTTGGGAGTTTCGTTGAATGAAGAAAAAACGGGTGTCAATACGTCTGTTTTGCTCAGCTATTTTTTAAAAAATATATTCTTCGGAAACGTTTATGTGGGTGAGTTTGTGATTGGCAGTTTGCAGAGGGCTGAGGAGTAGCTCGCGTTGGCCACCAGCTGATGGCCGACCGCCTTGACACCTAACAGCCATCTGACATAAGATTCCAGCACAGGTCCAACAGGCAGGTTGGTAAACTTCTCAAGACGACGCAGAGAACGTTTGTGATCACTATTGGTAGTGATGGAAGCTAGCTGCTCAATAAGAGTTACAGAAAATGTCCAACTAAAGAGTTGTATTTTAAAAATGAGAGTAGCTATGAGTCACTGACTCCAAAACATAATAAAATAAGAAAAGGAAGATAACTGGTGGGCAAAAATAAGACAACCCATTCTACTAAAATTGTCACACGGAAGAACGTGTGAATTTGTTGTTTTCTAAGTTTTGTCACTAGGTCAAGGGACTGAGACTCAAAATCGCTGCTTGCATTATGATTCCAGTATTGAATAAACTCACCTCCACAAAGTTGGTGTGCTTGGCATCTCTGACAGTCACCACTGCGTGCACCTCCTCGATCAACTTCTGCTTCTCGTCGTCGTCAAACTGCATGTACCATTTGGCGAGTCGTGTCTTGCCGGCTCGGTTCTGGATCAGAATGAAGCGGATCTAAAATGGACAAAATTATATCAGACGGGGAATATACAGCAGTATATCACAGTGTAATTCAATCAAACATCGTTGCTTTGACTTCAAGTGGAGTACAGAAGATCGATTTCATTTTGAGGTACACTTTCTGTTTGCAAGAGCTAAGTGGAAGCGATGACGAAACGAACCGGGGCACATATTTTCACAAGTTGATATCACATTGCTTCTAAGATAATAGTTACATTGCCTTGTTTGAATAGTATATTATGTGCCTTTAGCGCTTTAGCCAAGTGACTTGTGTTGCTAAATGTTAAGCACGCTAGCGATGATCGGCAACAAAACTATAAACATTTTGTTAAATTAATCAGCGACGTATTTACCATGTTCGTTTCCTAATTTAGGACCTTCTAAACCCCAGCAAGGCACGTTCGTGGAATACTATGCACCGCGCTTATTCCAATTCATAAGTAATTCTTCCGACCGCTCGACCGCTATCTCTTCCAAGCTAACCAGAAGTAGGGGAAATAGTAATGTCGCGTTGCATGCTGGGGGGAGTAGTTTTCATAAACGCGTTTGGCGCTATCGGCGAGTGATTTAAAACTTCAAGAACCAGCATCCTTTAGTAATGACTTTCATTGTCAGATCACATGATACAAAACCAGTCAGATTTTTTTTTAATCTTATTTAAACGGTGCGTGGTGCATTCATCCACAAATATAATGATTTTACCAACAAAGAAAAAATTTAAAAATACTCAATAAGGATGAGTAATATCTACATGAACTTATTAGCTCGACAGAGCACTATGTAAACTGCTTAGCACCAATTTTGGAAGCAGACCCATAAATAGTAAAGCTGTAAACTTTACAGCTTTACAGTGTAAAGGGTGTGTGTTTCCTTGGTTTTTCAGAGGAATACATTTATTGGAAAAAATAGTACATCTGAAGATTTTTAATATTTTATCAGACATATGACATGTTAAACCTTCAGGAACATGAATTGATAGGGCACAAGCACCCCCAAAACCGATAAAATAACAAAACGTAACCAAGGACCGAACAGGCAGGTTGTATTACTCCACACTCCACTTCATTTCATTCAAATTAGCCACGGCTTTGAGTAAATTAAGTTTAGCAATTTATCTGTTATAAAAAGAAAAAAACTCATTATGAATAACAAATTGGTTTGTGATTTTTAGAAAAAAAATAATTTTAGTTTACTTTCATCATAATTTAGCCTGCATGGTAGAAATTTAAGAGTAGAACATACAGTACCAGTCCAATCCAGGTGTATTTATAGAGCAAAAACAACAACACCGTTTATCAAGTGTTTAGTACAATGTAACAAAGAAAATAAACACAGACATGGATGAACAGTACATAGAAATAAAAAAATACATGAAAAAAATTAAAAATCAAATTTCAAACTGAAGTATGGCAAAAAAGGGTAAGATTCGAAAACTTACACACACAAAAAAAGGGCAGACAAACAGTTTATGCTCACTCACTTTTCTCCTTTTTATAGGCCTTATTTTGTGTTAATTATTGAAGAAAGACCACAATGATCAAATGGTATTATAATTATTAATGTATTAATTTTAGATAAAATATTAAAAGTCTTCATTGGGATGGAAAAGCCACAAATAGTCAGGAATGAGCCATAACTGTAAGTGGTAAAGGCACTACTCACTTTAAGTCAATCATCAGATCCTTTTTCAATAGTGCTTGTTCTTATTTGGGTCATGGGTGAGTTTGACCCTATCTCAGTTGGGCGAGAGGTGGTGTTCTCCGGCCTGAGCATTTGTTGGAATTAGATGGGGTGGAGGAACTTGGGACTGTCAGAGATTGCACAACGTTTGAATGGAGGAATGTGTTGGCCCTAGAGACCAAAAACTATTTCAGCTGCAAGTCCAGAGAAAGGGATGGGGTGAAATGGATAAGAAAAAAAATACAAGGCCAAGGAAAGCTAACTTAGGTATTTAGAGCGTCTTTGTTGAAATAGCTTTTGCTTTTCTAATTCAAACTCTTAGTTGACCAGTGTTTAGGCCAAGGCAAAAAGAAAAACAAAATGGATTCAAAACAGCAGCAGATTATTTTTGCAGAAACTTCGACCCCTGTTAATCTTGCTTCTTGTGACTGGGGGTCATGCAAATATTGCTAGAGAGTGACACGGTGTCCAATGTGATTGGACATGAGCTTGTGTGTTTATTCAAGCAAAGGTCAGTGCACTTTGAACACAAACTGGCTGTTTATAGACAACAAAAATGAGTACATAGTAAACTATTGAGCTCCTACATTGGATTCCTCTAACTTTCAAAAAACATGGAGTATGTTAAATGCACTGAAGACTCAGATTCAATAGTGTCAGTCCTTTGATTGACAGGTGATGTGTTCAGGGTGTGTTGCGACTTTTGCTGTCACTCATTTAGGAAGCACCTCATCTACGATCATGACACTGAATAAGATGGACAGAAATGATACACTTCTCTCTCTTGATTGAGTCGATCTGGTCGACTGGTTAGCGCATCGGCCGCACAGTGCGGAGGAGCAGGGTGAGATTCCGGCTCCGTCCTTCCTGTGTGGAGTGTACATGTTCTCCGGGTACTCCGGTTTCCTCCCACATTTCAAAAACATGCGTGGCAGGTTAATGGAACACTCTAAATTGTCCCTGGGTGTGATAGTGTTCGTCTATGTGTGCCATATATATATATATATATATATATATATATATATATATATATATATATATATATATATATATATATATATATATATATATATATATATATATATATATATATATATATATATATGGCACACATAGACGAACACAATCACACCTAGGGACAATTTAGAGTGTTCCATTAACCTGCCACGCATGTTTTTGAAATGTGGGAGGAAACCGGAGTACCCGGAGAAAACCCACGAAGGGCACGGGGAGAATATGCAAACTCCACACAAAAACCAACT
>CAAKHF010008562.1:19702-33327 GCA_901007745.1 Hippocampus kuda
TATATATATATACAGTATATTATATATATACAGGATATATAATAGATATTTTCTTCTCTTATATATATATATATATATATATATATATATATATATATATATATATATATATATATATATATACAGTATATTTATATATACTGTATATATAAAATGCCTGTTATATATTTTATTAATATTAATGTTTTTCTGCAGTTTAATCTGTACAGTGAGTTACATTAAATTTGTAATTTATATTATAATATTGTTTTATTTTTACTGTTATTATTATTATTGTTATTATTTTATTATCTTACTGTAGTATGACTATTGTTATTATTAATATTATTTCATTGGCTTTATGCAACTATTGTTCCTCTTTTCTTCTTTTTAATATAATTATATGATTATTTTCATATCATAATTGTTATTTTTGCTCTTTCAGTTTACATTTTATTTCTGTCTCCCAATTTGTCTTTCATTGTTATCTATAATAAAAATCTGTTAACTATGAATCTATCTGTTCCTGTTTTGAAGCACGTTGTGGTAAATAATAATAATAATCATAGTAATAATGATGATGATGACAGTTATTGTATTTTTTATGCACTGTAATATTTTTAAGAAATTCTGTTCCATAAATGTGTGTGTGTGTGTGTGTGTGAGAGACAGAGAGAGAGAGATACCGGTGTATATTATTTATAAAAAAAAATTTCTCCGTTTTTAAAGTACATGGTGCATTTCCTTTCAGTTGTCTCACTATGACTACAGATACGCGAAGAAGAATCCTTTGTAGTGTACCGTTCTCACTTTTAAAAATGGCAAAATAGATTTCCAAACTGTTGAATTCTCAAGCTATGTCAAATGGAACGGTGACAATGATTACTATGACTCGCGAACAAGAAGAGAGCGTGTGCACGTGAGAATGTGCGTATGAGTGTGCGTGTGCGCGCGCGCGTACGTGTGCGCGTGCTGTAATGGTGTGCATGAACCACTGGGCGAGACTGTCTTTTTGTGTTGGCCGCGAAAGAGGAGGGGAGATGCTGCCTGGAGTCAGGAGAGGGGCCGCCGCCATTATTGGGAATCTGACAAAAAAATAAGACTTACCACACACCGTCACACATCTTTTTTTCTAGCCTGCCAGCAGCTCAACAACACGAGCGAAGAAGACGGGAATTCAACCTTTTCTTTTTCTCCTCTCACCGCTGAGATCATTGAAGACAGCTCGCCCCTTTTCCCTCTTTTGGCGAATCTTTTATTTTGGACATAACAAAGGAAATAATTGCTCCAAACAACGTGGTGGCGAAGCAAGAAAGACAAGATTTCCCAAAGGTCGTTTTAAAACCGGCAGATCCTCCATTTCCCCCCTCTTCCTTGTTATAAGGCGTGTTGAAGACGACTTTGTGCGGCATTTTTTTGGTCGCTTTTCCCCCTTAACTAGCATTCAGTTGTCGGTTAGCCCTCCGGCACACACACACAGCACAGACACGCAAACACGCGCACGCGTAGAAATGCTAATGTGAAAACTTCAGACGAGAGCGTACAAAGTGACAAGGAATGGACGCTTAGACTCTTTTCGCCTCCTGGAAACGGATAATAATCGATGAGAGTGTTGGCGGGGAGTGTTTTTGTCTCTTTTTCAACACTGCGAGGAGGGAAAGGAGTGGACGGAATCCGGAGAGGAAGGAATGTTATGGTACGTAGACTACTTCCTTTTAAATCTCTCCCAGTCTGGAGTGTGCTCTGCCAAATAATGTGTAATTCTGAGCGTTTGTGCCACTTGTTTCACAATACTTTGTGAACGTAACTGGGAGTCAAGCCCCAACCCCTCCCCAAAAAGACTTGTGTGCCCCTAAAATTCTTTGGCGTAAAGATCATAATTCATCTTATATGGATTGATGATTGTGTGTTCATTTGTAGCTAATTCATGGGAAGTTTTCAGAGGGAGGATGGACACCATCCAATCAAACATTCAAACAATTGTTTGGAAGCACAACACCTGGAATGCGTTGGTTGTGTCAGGCCTGTCGATAAAGTGCCCAAAGTCGGTTGGGTTTAATTAAGGAACAATCAAAAGCGGGGCACAACATTTATTTAACTCATGCCTGTGGTTCATATCCAAAATTAACCACAAACTGAATTTAAGTTAGGTATTATTTGGTTTCAAATTGACAATTTGGGCACCAAACATCAAGAACTGAAACTGGACCTGAATATTCCTATTACTATAGTCCCATTCCCCCCCCAACTTGCATGCGTCCATTTCATATCACATGTGGAGCTATGTGGCTCCCATGTTTTTATGATGATGTCGCAGTAGACTTATGGGGCTGACCTCATGTTAATAATTAACATGGCCGTTAATCTATTTCCGTGCCAGCGCCAGTCAACTCATGTCATGCTTACTGCAAAATGGTCGTTGCCCCCCGCCAGCCACTCCCTTTCAGCATCCCCCACTGGACATCTGGTCACTTCATTCCAGGAGACGCTTTTAGTGCCACTCCGGGTTTAAGAATGATGCCGAAGGATTTCAAGTGAGAGACCGGTGGCAGGTGCGGGCATACACTGCTGTGTCATTGCTGAGTCAAAGAACGAAACTGCAACTTTAATGGCAGATGACAACGCTGGTGTTGTTTCCTTTATTAAATCAGTCATCAACCAGATCGTTATCATAACCAGTGGAGGATTTGAAGAGTGTACTCTATGTGTTTAGTGTCACATTTCCCAATAACAATTCAGATAAAGTGGTGGAAAATGTAATTTAATGCTGCAATGATTTTAAATTAAGTGCGTTCCCATTTTAATGAGGATTCACCAAAGCATCTGCATATTTTACAAACCGTGTTTCCTCACATCGTGGCCTCCAATGCTGGGATGAATTGCCAGATGCAGTTATCCACTTGAATAAATTAACACCACACCCCAAATAGAAAAGCCACCAGTCTATACCCAGACATTTACGATGGCTTTAATTTGGCGTTTTGCACATTCTGGACGAATAGAAAGGCAATACAGTACTCACAGGGGAGTCATCTCGATGGAGTATACTACAAGGTTAGGGCTTGCATTCGATTAATTGTTGAATTCAGAATTCTGTTGATCGTTTGGAATTAAAGCAGTTCAGCACGTCTTAGATAACAGTTATAATCAATTAGTTGCGATTGGCTCAAGCTCACCTGTGAGCCTAATGAGGACCGGTGCAATAGAAAATGAAGATATGGTTGTAAAGGATTCTATTGCTTGTGGAGTGGTTGTCGATTGATCATGTCTGGTAGCAGTCGAGGACTCGATCAACTGGTTTGCTTTCTGGAAAAGAACAAAATCTGCAGCACTTTTTCACACTGATACCAGTATGAGCACTCAACTCTTGAGCAATCGCCAATATTCATACCACTAATACTTGCTACTTTTGATGCATAAAATTCACAAAAAACTGACAATAAAAATAATTAAAAAAAATAGACCTGTATATACAAACCAAACAAAAACAATCAATTGCTCATGTTCCCCACAGTCAATTGAGGAAATGAAAATCCAGGTGTGCTGAAAACATGTGCAAGTAAATACAACTCCAGTCGAGCATCTTTTCAACGTACCACTACAACGTTTACATTTCAAAGTCCCAATTTCACATGATTCATTTTGCTTCCAGTGAACACCTATTATAAATTTCATTATAACGGCCAGATTTTTTTCCACAGCATTGTGGAAGGTCCTTTGTTACAATGAACTGTGGGAAGCTAACTGCCGACGCGACTTTGCTTATAAACAAAATGTACAGTGCGGCATTCCCCTCCGTTGCTTAGCAACACTACTGATCGACTAGTACATTGTTGTCCTTCTGGAGGTGCGGTCCTGCACATGGTCTCAATACATGTCTGGTAAACGAAAGCAAATCTCGCTGTCTGTGAAGGAGCTATAGTGGTTAATTGTTATTTCAGTTTTCCAGATTTTGAAATTTAAAAACAAAAGTGCATGGCTAAAACTGTGCCATGTCAGGCAGGCACTTTGTTGTCAGGCATGAGTCGGTCCTCCCTCAACATACAAGAACTTGCATATCTTTATTTATATTAGCGGTTATCTGCCCTTCATATAGACTGCTGACTTGGCCGCTTCGGAGCGCCTCGTTGTTGGCCGTGAGTGTGTGCACGTCACATAGAGAAAGAGGACAAGGCTGACCTGGGGGGGGATACTTAAAAACAAGTCGACTAAGGGTTTGAGCAGGTGTGGCCGCTTTAGAGCATCTTGCTGTCGGCGCACGTCACAGAGACAAGGGTGTGGCCACTTTAGAGTGCCTCGTTGTCACCGAATGGAAAAGCTTTGCATTGACCTGGTGAGATACTGTACATTCCAGCTACTTGAGGCTTTGAGCGGCTGTTAACACTGCTCTCTGCGTCTCGACAAATTTAGATTTCATTTTACAGACACTTGTGTGGTTGAACAAGGAGATGAAGTGAAATGCCCATCCCGATTTTTTTTTTTTTTTTTAAATTTCCGTCTCAAGTAGGTCCTTTGACTTAATTTAGCCTACGGTATGTTGGCAGCATTTTTTGATGAGTCTCCTTTTCACTTTGCTTAATCAACTGCCTTGGAAGCCCAGTGCAACACGCCCAAGATTTCTCTTTGCTCCCAGGTAAAATTCATTAGTAGCTGTCAGCACTTCTGCTGCTCGCCTGATTGAGCTCATTGCAGCATGGCGGTCACACCTCCAAGTGGCGGGCTCGCTACCAGCGCACCCCTTCACCCTTGTCCTTTCTGCCATTGGGTCGTGTTGATCCAGTCCTGGGATCAGAGGGAGGCTTGCTCTGCTTGTCAGGCTCCGGGCCAGATGTGTGGATGCATAGGACACAGGATGTGAGATTAAGTCCGTCGTTTATCTGGACAGGTCAGAGTTTGGCAAGCTGGAAAAGCGGAGGGGTGTGCTCTCCTCGATTTTATTTTTATTTTTTTGCTACAGGATGAGAAATGGTCCCATGGAGCCCCTTTCAAATCACTGAGGGCTCTTGAGAGCCGGTTATTTACTTACTACCCTATAACATATTACCGTGTCAACCCATGATTTTCTTCATGGGCTGTCACCTGCTCATTTGCATGTTTTCCCCACGAGCCTACCTGTCAATGCCATGGAACTTCATACCTGTCAGTGACGGATCGCTTCTCCGCTCATCAAAAATGGTGTCTTTTCACCAAATCTCTCTCCCTCTTGCCCTTGTTTCACAGCAGAAGCTTGCTTGTAAGTCAGCGAAAGCCTACTTTTGATGCAGAAAAGAGCTAATTATAGCAGGCAGCTTTGCAGAATTTGGTGGTCCAGATTACAGTCACTCGTCACTCAATGGTGGCTTTGTTCTGCTGACCCATTATTAGGCTGAAAGAGGTGCATTCTGGGAGGTTACATCTGCATTTCCATTAGAAAGTGTGCCTGCCGAGGTTGAAATGAGGATCTTGGAGCTCATCAGTGTCTCAGCCTCTTTGCAGATTTCAATTTTGAGATCAAGACCTCTCTAGTTTGCCACCTATTCCGCTTTTAAGGTACTTAAACAGGAGAGCTGAAATATGTGCCGCGGACTGACCTAGAGTCAGCAGTTCCACTTGTGCTTTGCTTATTCTCCTAAGAACAAAAAAAACCCTTGTGAAATATTGTCGACACTCTGGTTTTATAATAAATTGTTCATGGAGGAACTTTGAATGGACTGTGAACAAAAATTGCATTTGCCCTACAGCGAGCCTGCCTCATAAAGGTCTTGTTTTCCAATTCTTATGTCATATTAAGCACGGTTGCTTGTAGTCAGTACGGCTTTTAGATATGATTAATGGCGGCTTAAACGAAGCAAACGCGATTAAAGTGGTCTTTTAAAGATGACCCCCACGGTGACACCGTTTCCGCCGTGGCCTCGGAGATATTACACCAGGATGGAAGATACAGAGTTCAGTAGTGATTCCCTGATGTCAGAAGCCCTGGAAGATTTGAGCCTCATTCTTACCAAGCTGTGTGTTTCGTTGTGCATTTTCAGGGGTGGCCCTAGCCATTGTGGCGCCCTAGATGAGATTTTAGATTTTATTTGTATTTAAAAAAAATTATGGGTCGTTATTTAGCAATTTCTTTACTTTCTTCTTTCTTGCATTGTGAATTGCCACACAGTTTAATGCTGCGCCACCAATGCAAATCCAGTGAGGGTTTACCTGATCCATGCCACACTTAACTGTGAGTGGAAAATGATTGAGTGCTGTACCAGTAATTGTAAATAGGGGACATGTTGAGTCATTGTACATTTAAGGAGGACCTGTACTTGGGTGGTTTTGATTGCTTTTGTACCCTTGATAATTCTTTGGGGAGGGAGGGGGTGGGCGTGGCAAAGTACAAATAGTTCCTTGGAGTTCAGTTATTGGCTCTGAAAGGTTTGTGTAAATTGCACCCTGAAGGATAAGACGTGGACTCAAACTGTACCCCAGTAGGTTCGTCAATTGTAGGAAAAAGAGTGAGCGTGAGCAAACGGTTTTCTGCTTCAGGGCTCTGCTCCTGGTATGTGCCCTTTCAGCTTTGCACTCCGGGATCAACCAATCGATGACGGCCAGAAGTAACTCTGCTGCTTGGCTATTGGCCACAGCTGAATTCCATGACTCAGCGTGTCCTGAGATAAGATGTTATGATTGAGCTGCTGCCAGTGAAATGCGGCCACTGACTGGAGTTCACTCGGTTGGACTTTGGCTGCTTTAATAGGTCACGGAGACCCCCCTTAGGATTTGTCGTGTGTGTTTATTTGACATTGGACATTATGGGTATTATTGTCTCAGATTGTTTTTTTGAGGGAGTGAGTTGTTGTTTAAGCAGAGTACTGTATACTCAAGAGGCAGACCTGAAACCCTGAGATGCTGTACACTTGTATTCAAAGTGGTTATTTTGGTATTGGAGACACTTTTAAAAAAATAATGTTTCTGTTAAATGCAGGTCCCCGTCACGTGTTGTTTTTAAAGAGTTCCTCTGTATATTTTAGGTCGATGTCATTTAGTGCTGGAGTGCTTTACTTTCTTGGCAGGATCTTTGTCATTAACCTGGACTGATGCCATCTAAGAAATTTGACAGGCTGTCGGAATTGCGAACAGTTATTTCATTGAATCAAATATTGTTTAAAACCACCATTTTTGAATTTCACTCAAATATAACATTTGCACTCATGTAGGTGTATGTAATAGTTTTTTTTCCAAACGAAATCCAGTAAGACTGTTGCGGCTAAGCAGCATTATTAGTTTTGGTTTTGTTTTGTTTCCGCGGGGTATAAAAAAGAAAATCTATGTATTTTTATATTAACTTTCTGTATATGTTACATCACCATCTGTGTTCATACATAGATTCATTATTATACTGCGTTACTGACGCTAATTTTGTTAGTCTACCACTTTATTTACATTCAGCCGAAGTCCCAATCCATGCTGCCTGCAAAAGTCCCAAGCCATATCCTCTGTTGTGATGACTCACAGTAAATATGCATTTAAAAAAAACAATTGAATCACTGTTCTTGGCCATCTGTTTTGGGCAGAAAATACTGAAATACTGTTTTGTCCATTTTCCCATTTCCCTTATCACATCTTGTCGTCGTCAGCACAGGCTCAATGATGCTTTCACAATGTCAGTCAGCCAAACTAGCTTAAAAATCCTAATCGAGATTGTGTGTCCACTACAACAATCTCGATAAATTCAGTTCAAATTTAACCCAAGTTCTTGATTCTTAGGTTATTGGATGTGTCACTTGAACTACCTCAAGGTAATTAAAGCTGGCCGCTTTAATCATAGACTGGCAAACAGCTTACAAGAAACGAGAAAATGAGCTGCGGGTACCAGCTCCCGCAGGCCTGAAACTACCTCAGCCGACCCCGTGTTTTCACTTCTTTTCCTTTTTCCCCTTCTCTTTTGTTTCTCACGTCGTCATCAGCTGTTTTATTTTTTGCCTTTGTGAGGGGACGATGCAGTGGAGTTGTCAGCTGCGGTTAAGGACACAAGAAGGGTACTGCCTTGTCACCCGATGTTTGTCTCGGATGCTACTTCAGGGGGTTCTGACCACAGCAATGGCCTTTGGCGTGTCCCATGCAAACACGTGCTGCCACTGTCTTGCACACAAACACTCCCCCCCCCTTTTTTTTTGTTTGCTGTCATTTGCTTTTCTGAACTTTGGTTTGATGCAGACATTTTTTAAAATTTGAAACATAACCTTTGTTTTTGTGGTATTTGCGGGCGATCCAAATAATTTAAGGGTTAGTGACTCCATAGACACAACAGCCAGCTTGCCATCAACGGTACAGCTCAGTTTGGTGCATTCTAACAATTATTAGTTTTGTAGTAGTTGTGGTTGAACTTGAGGTTGATGACCCCGAGAACAACAGACATTTTTCCACTAATTAATGCAAAATGGCAGTTGAGTCTTTTTGGTCTTATTTTCTGAAACATCACCGTATGAGAAAATCACGAATCATTTACATGATGTGTCGCTTTGTGCAATCGGATTCGTTTAATAATACAACTGGAAAGATTAGACGTTCTTTATTTGGACTGCCGTCTTGGTCGGGGGGAGAAAGCAATCACCATGTGTACAACTCGTAGACTCTCGTACGACTGCCTAACGGCTGTGCATGCTCTGTGTGTACTCTGTGCGCTGTGGACAGGCATCGCTAGTCGAACAAGCAAATACGATTTGCTCATATCATTACAACACCTAGCTCGCTTCTTTCTTTCAGGACCAGGCTACAATGGATGCAGAGTAGAAAAGGGTTCACACATAATGTGGTGCTGTACAACGTTAACTAGAATAGCTTGAGAGTGCATTTCATAATATGAAGTGCCACAGGAAGATGCCTTCGGCGAAGTGGGTTCTCGCCAAAACCCGTCTTGGTTGTTTGATGCAGAATTCTCCATAGCAACTCCTCTGTGAACGTGGCCCACGTCAGATCTTGTCCTGGTTGGTTGTTTCAGAATCCATACAGCAGCAGCAGCAGATTCGGTCATCGTCACCTGTTCCCCTCTCCAGGGGCAGGAGTTGCAGGAGAAAGAAGAAGCAGTCGTAAAACATGTACATGTAGTTTGACTCAATGTAAGAGTGCAAAAATAAGTCTTAAGTCAAAATTTAAACACTGCTGCAAGGTTAGAAGGTTCAGACAAAAACCACGGTGCCACCATTTCCATGTGTCACAGCTGATATTGTTTAGTCACACAATTCAGTTTTTGTCTCATCTGACCACAGAGCTCTCCAGCATTCCTCTTCAGTCATGTTTAGAAGAAACCATTCGACTTGATACGTTGTTTTTCAAAGCTTTTGACAGCATAATAATCAGGCGATGTCTGTTTCTGTTTTCTATATAATCCCCTGTTCCAGAAAAAGGAACATCATCTGGATCCATGGCGCATCTCTTGGCATGTTGTGACAACCCAACTGTGGTGTGTTCAGCACGTCACTCATTTGATTATCTTTCCAAAATGAAAGCAAGGCAAGATATTTATCCTAATTTGTTTAGTTTGGCTTTCATCAATCAAGCTCAGGATGAATTCATCTGCTGTTTTGGCTCCTCCCATCAGGTGTCGACGCAGCTAATTATGCATCCAACTTCAGTGATGGGTATGGCTAAGTCTGTAATATTTCATTTCAGTATCTACACTTGCTGCGTGAATGGAATACGTGTGCATGGCTCCAATTGAAAGCCACTGTTTCATTTTTCTTAAATGTATTTATCTATTTAATTCCTTGACCGGCGGCCCGGTAGTCAAGTGGTTAGCACGTTGACTTCACAGTGCAGAGGTACCGGGTTCAATTCCAGCTCAGGCCTCCCTGTGTGGTGTTTGCATGTTCTCTCCGTGCTTGCGTGGGTTTTCTCCGGGTCCTCCAGTTTCCTCCCACATTCCAAAAAACAGCATGGCAGGCTGATTGAACACTCCAAATTGTCCCTAGGTGTGAGTGTGAGTGTGAATGGTTGTTCATTTCTGTGTGCCCTGCGATTGGCTGGCAACCGGTTCGGGGTGTCCCCCGCCTATTGCCCGAAGACAGCTGGGATAGGCTCCAGCACGACCCTAGTGAGGATAAAGTGGTTCGGAAAGTGAATGAATGAATAATTCCTTGACTGAAGTCCCTCAAATCATAGTTTAGTCTGAGCTTTAATTTTTGTTGTTGTTATTTTCTTTTAGTGAGGTATGTGTTGCAAGTATGGAAGAATATTAACTGAACCTTTATTTATCCTGGTAAGGCAAATGAGTCTGAAGTTTTGAATGTACTATGACACATTTTGATATTGTGATGAAAGCATCAGCATGCTCACGGAGCTTCCGCTGGTCTCATAGTAACAGTTGAATAGCCGTTTTGTGATGATCTGGAATGAGGACCAGTAGCTCTCAACAGGAGAAACTCAATGTATCATGAAGCTGTTGGCTCTTACTCTCCCAGGCTGACACACTTTGATAGTATCTTCTCTTGTATTTGTACAGTGCTTAACCGAGCTGGATAACCATGTGTGTCCTGTGACTTGTCCTATTTTGTAAGAATCTACCACTTGACAATTGCTGATTCAGTGTGTGGCTTTGTATTGTAAAATTATGTTTGAACTTTTGCTCACTGCTTGCTTCTGACGAATGAAAATTACTTTTGCTGTACATTTACATGGACTATTCCTCATAAACGGCTAATAAATGGTGACTGTTAATTCTAACCAACTTAATCGAATAGCTTCGTTATGGGCTGTTGAGGTATTATCTGGATTGTGAGTATTAAACAGCTGACTTGTGCATGTATGCGCAGTCTTACGGATGTAACAAAGCGTGTATTGTACGGAGACAAACAAGGCAGATAAGCTCTACATTGTGCTCTGACTTTTGCCCGGTTTCTACACACAAATGTCCAACATCCAAATACAACTCTCTTCTGTTCCCAAATATTCAACATTGAAGCTTTGTTTACAACTGAGATCCCATCATTGTTATGCTTCACAATGAAGCACAACATTGCTTATGTCCAACCATGTGGGGATGCACGTTCTGTACCGCATAATATTACGGTGCCTCTATTGATATTACAGTTTGATGGAAAATATAGTGAGGCTACATTTATGCAGGAATAGTTGTTGATGTTTGGAGAAAAAGTATTCCAAAAGTGTGATTTTTAAGGGTGTTTCTGAGAACATGAACCAGGCACTGGAAGTCTATATCACCAAATGTAGTCTGGCGATAGATTTAGAGAGCACGCCATTCATTCGAAACATCAACAAAACTACATACCAAATCAAAATTTTTTTTATCTGATGTAAATTAAACTGCATAGTTGAATTGAGACGGGGGATTTGCTTCATTTTTGTAGCTAAGAATGGCTCCTTTTGCCAACCCCAAATCTACACCAAACCAAAAGAGCACTCTCTAACTTTTTGTTGCTGTTTCACAGGAATCCTGCTTGCAGCCAGCGCCGGGGGATAAAACAATATCAGTATGTACCATGAGAGACACGTGATCAATATCAAAAGATAATACAGGGTGTCCATAAAGTGTCTTTACCATTTCAAAAATGTATTCAAAATGCAATTGATTAGATATTTTATTCAGATTTGTTTTATTGTATTCAGCGTTTATTAAAGTTTTTTTTTTACCTCTTTTAATACACTTCTACATGGGCACCATTAGTTGCACGAAGCACATCAAGACGGTACTCGATTTCTTGCCATGTTCGCTGTAGCATCGCCTCATCAATTGCATCTGTAATCCTTTGTTTTAGGTCAGTAATGTCACTTATCTTTGTCACGTTGCAAGGTGGTGGTGGACCCCAATAAGCAGGCAGGAGAGAGGAGCAGGGTGTATTTGACGAGTTGTATTGAAAACAAAGAAAACTAAATCCAAAACAAAGACCAAAGTAACAAACAAAAACCATGACTTAAGATAAAACACAACAGTAACCAAAACATGACCAAAACAAACCTAAATGCAGCAAACAAACGAACATGACAGTAGCTAGAGCAAGCAATGACCCGACAGTGGGTGGTCGGGCTGGGAGTCCTTTTATAGCCCTAATTACCAAATTACCAACAGGTGTGCAGCTGCAGGGGGAAAAGCCCCACAGTGCCACCTGTTGGTCACAAACCGAAACGTGACAATCTTTGTTCGATACACAATATCTTTATTAATAAAAGAGGTAAAAAAAAAACTTTAATAAACGCTGAATACAATAGAACAAATCTGAATAAAATACCTAATCAATTGCATTTTTAATACATTTTTGAAATGGTAAAGACACTTTATGGACACCCTGTATGTTAGAAAAAAGGAACAAAATCTCTATTCTGAATTGGAAAGCATTCTGAAAGAAGCAGGCAGGGGCTACACAACGGCATGAGATTTGTGCCACCATTACTAGCACGTAAGAGGACGTTTTGCGCACAGAGGACAGTTTTCAGCGGACAAAAAAGAAGCGTTGTTGTGAGCCAGCGCTAAACTGCCGACCTGAATGAAGAATTAGGATCGTTCCAATGCTGCTTCAGAACTAGCTGATGAGCTGATCATTTGAATCGGGTGTGTCGCAGCCGGGAGCGATGGAGGCAGGACAGTGACCACCCTCCAGGTCCGGAGTTGGACATGCCTGTGCGAAGTTGTGCAGTTGAGCAATTGCGCACTGCTCTGATCCTCTTAGCGCACACGGTGACGCCACATGCACACATTACATTTCGATACTCATTCCTTCATTTGCACACAAATTTAATCCACAAACAGAACACCACACACACACACCACACAATTCCCACTTCGCTTACTGTTTCAGTAGTGGAAGGGCGCACACTCAGTTGTTCTGCTCCAGTTTCGAAACCTACATTGACACACTCACCACTGAGGTAGATGAGACGCGCCATTCCGCTCAAACATGGGCGTTCTTTACGAGCCCCTGAAAGTAGGCTCTTGACAAAATAATATAATAATTAATATTTTATTTATATATACAGTGAAACTCCTCTAGAACGAAACCTACATGGGCGAAAATACCCCCTTATGTGAAAAAATCTTCATGCATTAACACAATTCCCATTCCCTTGCCCCCCATACGACGAAAAACCCCCTGTTGCGTTATACGAAATCATTTTCTCTGCTCCAGCCTCGCAAAGACATTCACTACAACGAAGTTTTATCCAACAGCGACCTCTACTGGTTCGTTCGGAAACGGCAACAGCAAACACCACACAGGTTTACATAGTGAACAATGTTTATTTCGGTCACAGCTGCGAGTTTCCTGGACTCAACAAACTCATAGCTGCTCTGCCATTGCCAAGAGGGACCTAACTGGAGCGCTTCTCTCTCATTAGCGCTCCAGTTAGCGTAATGTTTTTAGCCTTCGAGAGCTAACTAGGCTAACTATGAAGCGTCCCGCGGCTCGACGGACATTCAAATAAACGATCGTTTCCTCGAATGCGTTACTTGTTATCATGTCGCTTCGTAGTCCTTGACGGCCTAGTTAGCTCTCGAAGGCTAAAAAGTTACGCTAACTGGAGCGCTAATTAGCGTAATGTTTTTAGCCTTCGAGAGCTAACTTGGCCGTCGAGCACTACGAGGTGTGGCTGGTTTAAAAGTTCATTGCATGACATCAGCTGAGCAACGCTGTCTTGGGTTAGGGTTAGGTAGAGACAGTGAGATGGTGGAAAGA
>CAAKHF010008564.1:8548-25884 GCA_901007745.1 Hippocampus kuda
CGTTTTATTCTGCTTTGCTGGGTTTTGTGTGGAAAAAAAACAAACGGCAGATGATTATCTTCTGTTACGGTGCCAAGGCACCCATTTTGCAGTATATCTGTGATAAAAGAGGCTTATTTGTATTGGGTGTTGTGTTCTAAAATTGATGGTCATGATAACGGCGTGTGATGACGATGCATTAAATGAATGTAAGGTAAACATACATTCAGTGACTGTGCTAACAGGGTGGTGTGAGAGTTCAGAGAGCAAAAGCAAACAGCCGATAAAGTGACCATGAAACATTCAAGCTGCCCTTACACTCACATTTACGTTAACACGCCAGCACATGATAGAAGCACCGCCTATGTGTGGGTGTTTGCACTTTTTGCTTCTCTTTGTTTGCTGGATCTGTCCTGTATGAAAAAAAAAAAATTTTTTTTTAAATGAATAAATAGCACCTTGCTCTGTGCACACACAAAGCTAGTGCTGCTGTAAACATGATACACCTGTCCTAGAGTAGCAGCAGGATGTACCTGGTGGAATCATGCTGGCTAATGAAAATGCTCTGCAATCCTGATTGCCGCTTACATTGCAAACGCTGGGAGGGGGCTGGGAAAAGCCTGCTGTTGCTGCCCTTGTACACAAAGATAACACCCTAAAGCACACGGACGTACACCACTGCGTGCACACAAACTTTATTTAACAAAGTAAACAACCGTTGGCTCGCTCACACAACCCTGACCCGGATACAACCACAAGAAATGCCATCCAGAGCTTAACTTGAATCAAACTGAAACCATAAAATGTTTTCAGAATTCAAATGAACATGATGCACCATTAGGCTACTATAGCAGCATACAGCAGTGGCCTATTTCACATTTTAAGGCTTTCCAAAAAAAAAAAATACATATATACATACATACATATATACATACATACACATATATATATATATATATATATATATATATATATATATATATATATATATATATATATATATATATATATATATATATATATTTTTTTAAAGCACACGCAATTTTTAACAAGAAAACCAGAATTGCTATCGTAAAAGAATGGATGGACTCCTCCCCATCATTTCTCAGCTATCAACATAATGGACATACAAATATTGATCATGTGATCGAAAACTATCTATATATAAGTCATACAAAAAGAAAATCCTTTTATAATTGTAATGCTGGTCATTTTTTATTGACATTGGAATATTCAAAATACGATGCAACCAATATACATGAAGGGTTGTGTGCAGTGGCGCAAAGGGACAGGAAATAAACACATACATTGTGGAATGTTGGTGAGTTTTATGTACACTATAGCGAAAACTACAACCACGATGGGATACATATTGTTAAATTAAAAACCAAGTCTTCTTTACTGCTGGTAGTAACAATTGGTAAACTTCTGCCAGACAGCAGAACTTCAAATTGTATTTAAGAACGTAATTCAAAAACGAAGCAAGAGATTTAAAAAAAGAATAATAATTAGCCTGCACGTTGAATAGAGCACTTTAATGTACATCTTTATTCCACCTGGATAGTATCGTGGATGAAATGGGTGGAAACAATGAGGAAATAAATGCCAGTACGCCAGAGGTTGACAGCTCACAGAAACACCCCGCAGAGAAAAACTAAAACCAAAAAGAACTGCAAACGACTTCATTTTTGGAACGATGAACTTTGAAAAAAAAAAAGTCAATTATGAACTATGATCTGAACTAATCTATTTAAAATTTTGTAAACCGAACTTTGAACTTGTCGCCGTAGAAAATGAACACAGTCGTGAGCTGCTTGCGAAATGTGCTCACGTGCTGGATTCGTTCACAAAACCTTTTGATACAGTGTGTGATGAGATATGAAAACTGGTACAGTATCCTGCTACGGCCTTGAGAGTTGATGTGGCTCTTGGGATTGGGAGAGTAAAAAAAACAAAAACCCATCTGTTCCTCTGCTCACTTCTCTTCACGGTCGAATAGGTAAATGTATCACATGCACATAGTTGGGAGTCATTCATAAATAAATGAGTGAAGCCAGGGAGTGGAGCTGGGCATGTTCATTGAACCGTGAGCTAAAAGTGTAGTAAATTACAGAACATCACTGAGCAAAATAATATATTCTGCCAACAGCGTTGGGGCGTCTGTACGTTTGTAGTCGTGTGTCACACGATGCTTGGCAGTATAATTGCATATTGTACACGTTATTCTTGTATGTCTGAGGTACTTGCCTTAATTTTGTGGACAGATTTGCCCTCCTCCAGCAGCTGGCTCCACACAGCAATTCCCCCTTTGTTGTAGGTCACACTCCAACCTTCCTCACTCAGACACTCCGACTTGAAACTGGCGAACGCCCGGTCGTCCGGGATGGTGACGCTCGGTCCAGACATGTCTCTATCCCGGGAAAAAAAAGCGGGGCTTCGAGTAAGATAGACTGTTGCTGGGGAGTCTCCCTCCTCTTGTGTTTGAACAAGTTAAGAGCTTAATTCAATTTAGCGAGAAACCTGCAGCGCGGTCTGGTGATGTGTGCGCATGCTCATTGAGGGAGGTACAATGAACTAGTCAAATAGAGGTGTGGACGACGACGAAGCCGCCGGGGACAGGTGACAGAGCTCTGCGTCGACAAAACCACTTCAACGGTTCAATCGAAGCCGTTGGTGAATAGGTTTAGCTCGGGTATCTGTACCTGTCTTTAGAAGCAGCCGCTCTGAAAACCCCCCATATGGTTACGTTTCCGCTTGACACTCACCTACTCTGTGGCTTTCTTTTTCACTTCCGCTGCTCTTCAATGGTCCTGTGCTAGTTTGTAGCAGTTCTCCATCCCTCCAGTCGGTGCACGTCGGAAGGATGCGGTGTCAACGAAAGGAGTGGGAGGGTGACAGTGGCTTGGCTTGATCGACGTCAGACAGGCGACGCAGCGAAGGCTTCAATGGGAACGCCTCCGAGTGATGCATTTAAAGCACCTCGTAAAGCGCGCAGCTCTCCCTGAGTCTCCCCAATCCCTGATTCCATTAATTGACTCGCTCACCAATGACGTAGCACGCGGGCGTTTTCTGTCAACAACATGGCGAGGCATCTCAAAATTTGCTCGATGATACATGTACATTTTGTACTGTTAATCGAGAGAGTGTAAATCTTCTTTTCTGTGATTGCCCCTTGAGTATCAGTTGCTGGGAAATTAACTCATTCACTCCCAAAGACATATTTATATGTGTTTTCAGACTTCACACATTCAATCCCATGTACTGTACTTTGGTTTTCTTTTTTCCTAGCTTTTTTTTCCAAGACTGAAAGTTATTTTTTTAAACGGGTCTGAAAATGGCTGGTACTGAATGAGTGAAGAGAAATACGTTTCTCAAAAGACTGGGCATACTCCCAAGATTGAAGATTTAAAAAAAAATAGTATCACTTGTTTTGTATACAAGGATCTTCTAGACATTTGCAATCACTTCACTTGATTGAATTGTTCCCCTGAAGGGCGACTTGGTTTGCAGCAGGTCACACTGACAAGCACACAACAAAACAGTCACATGAACCTAAAATAATAATAATAATAATATTTATATTTGTATTATAGCTCAGTAAATTGCATCAAGTGCACAGACATAATACATATGAAATGTAAGGAATACACACACACACACACACACACACACACACACACACACGCACACATACAGAGAGAGAGAGAGAGATTGGATTTTTGGTGCCACACGCAGTCGCTGATTGTGTAGTACAGTAAAGGTACACTCGCCTGACATGTGTGCGGGCAACGTGGGAACGCCAAGCAAAACTTTCAACTAGACTACATTTCCCAGACTGCACCGCGCATTCGAGCACCGTCCATGCTAGAATGAGGGAAACGTTTGAATGCGTGTGGCTATTGTAAATAGCAACACAAAAAAAGGCACTCCGGCGTCACCATTGGACTTACACGACATCGCCTTCTCGTGATTTACTCGTTGCTACTGGCACACGCTAAGTTTTCTTCCCAGATCCTTTTGCGGTGAGTTATTCGCCATGTTATCGTCTATTCCCACTAGGTTATTTGCACGAAGGTCGCGGAGCCTGTCACCGTGCAGGCGCGTTCTCCAAACTAGTTCAGCCACCCATGCCTGTCAGACCATAATAAGAGAGCCACCGGCGGATAACAATCGGAACCCCATAGTGTCCACCTCCCGGGTGTCAAGACGAGGGATTTTGGCTGATGACACCGCTGACAGCGTTCACCAGTTGGTGCAGTATCACCACCTTGCCCCTAGATGGCTGTCAAGTCTGGAGAACCGCCGCAGCTCTTGGGCCGCGCTGGCCAACAGAGGGCGCAACAACAACATGTACTGGGAGGATGGTGGTCAGGGAGCTGGAGGTGAGGATGGGGATACCGGCGCAGGCGGCAGCCCCTTGAGAGTAGCCTCGGCTGGCCTCCTATCTGCTGCTGCTGTGGCCTTCTGCCTGAAGAAAGACAGTGATGACAAAGGTAACGCAGACTTAAAATGTGCCCTGATTAAACAATAAATGTGTTCAACTCATTTTGTAGCAACGTGATGGTCCACATACTATGGGGTGGCAAGAGAGGAGCAATTGCCAGCACCACAAGCAAACAATCTCCGCTCTGTCATTTGACCAAGGCAGTAAAATGTGAGAAAATGCCTTCCACAAACCACATGATGGAAATTTGTTTCCATGTGTGTCCATTTAGAAGTGGCAATTCCACCTCTAAGCGGAAATCTTTTTATGACATCCAGTCGATTCATCATCCTCGTTCACAGGTTCCCCTGGAACCATGTTGATGGTGAAGGAAGTTGAAAAATAACTTTTGGTGTGTGTGCCAGACACAACCCCAAATGCAATAATTTTTTTGTCAGTGTTTCAGTACAAATCAGCTTTTCTGACACCTGGAACTACCATGGATTTAATTCCCCGAACCAAGATTTTATTTTAGGCCATATTATCCAGATGTACAGAAGAAACATTTGCTGATGTTTACAGTTTGGAATGGATATTCAACCAGCTTTATACAGTAGTATTTTTGTCAAACTCCCACATTGCTAATCTCAGCATTTTTGTATGCTATTCCTATTTCACTTCACAAGGTGATGCCCTTTTGGAGGCAGCAAGGACCAATAGCCCCCAAGATGTGGCCAGGTAATGAACTTGTTGACCGCACATGCCCACAAATTTTACATCTTAACATATTTTTGAAATGCGAGGGACCCACACATGATGAGGAAAATTTTGCTCAGTGTTAGCTGTGGTGCACTCCAGATGACCAATACAGCACACACCATACTCATATTATGTTTTGTGCCAAGTAATCTCCTGAAACTAGAGTTCGTCATAGTACCAAGACTGACCTATGAGAGGTAGCACAGAGTATTCAGACTTTCTTGAAAAATTGAATCCTCATTTTCTTATTTCTCAACAATTATGAAAAACGGAAGCACCTCAACAATATTCCAACCACTTTCCTATTTGCACTTGGGCATTTTCAACTTTTGACTCAATGTGTCTTGTCTGTTTCATGCTACCTGTCAAGTTACTACGAATGTAAATTTACACAGGTATTGTACCAGTGTTCATCAGAATGCATTGTTCCTTTCAAATAAATAAAAATAAATATAAAGATTGCCGGCTAGGTCATATGTTGATGCAGTCCCACCTGTAAACCAGTAGATGGCAGAAAAGGGTTGCAGATGTTGGAGTACATCAGTGGGTTTTTTGCATTTTGGGGGGTCTCCTTAAGCCACTTTTCATGACCATATTTATTTTCAGTTATACAGATAATGATTGCTGCTCGTGAAGTAATTGTGCTATAGTTCTTCAGCACTATATGTATATTCAAGAGCTAATACTGAAATTTACTCACTTCATCCATCCATCCATCCATCCTTCCATTTTCTGATCCGTTTATCCTCACAAGGGTAGCGGGGGGTTCTGGAGCCTAGCCCAGCCGTCTTCGGGCAGGAGGCGGATGACACCCTGAACTAGTTGCCAGCCAATCGCAGGGCACACAGAAACGAACCACCATCCACGTTCAAACTCGCACCTCGGGACAATTTAGAGTGTTCAATCAGCCTGCCATGCTTGTTTTTGGAATGTGGGAGGAAACCGGAGTACCCGGAGAAAATCCACGCAAACTCTACACAGGGAGGCCGGAGCTGGAATTGAATCCGGTACCTCTGCACTGCGAGGTCGACGCGCTAACCACTGGCCACCGGGCCGCCTTACTCAGTTTATTTACTGCAAAATAAAACCTAGTGAAAAGTCAATCTTGCCATTTGTGAAAATGTGTCTCATGCGTAAATCGCTAATATAGAAAAAATGCTTATTTGGAAGAACTTGTATAATGTCCATAAAGTTATACAAAAATTGGCCAAGCCTAATGCAGGCATTGTGTATTTATTTTGCACATACAGTGTACGTCCAATTTGTATATATTTATAAATTGCATGTCACAACAATTGTGTGAAACTATTGAAGACATTTGCTTGAGGCCACTGGCAATTGCATGAGGAACTATTATAACAAACAGAGCGCCTTAAATGAAAGCTTATTAGCTGCCTCAAATGTTATTACTATAATTTTCCATTGATCTACCGCATGATAACTTTCTCTCCTGTTGTGTCTTGCACTCTCACAGTTAGCCAGCCAAAATGAACAGGACTCGAGCGTTATTGTGCCCATCTGTCGGGCTGGTATAATTACATCACACATTTTAAGCAATGTAAAGTTTACATTATAGTGTGTCACAATAAATGCCTAGTCAAGAAAATGGAACATTTGTGAGATCACTTCTAAATGGCCAAATAGGAGTACAATACATATTATGTCGTGTTGATACACTGGCAAAATTCAGCACTTGAAGTTGCAGTGTGTCTGTGTTTATCCAAGCATGTCTATTTGCAAGCTTGGGTTACCTGTGCACATGTGACAGATGGTTTAGGTGAGAGTGCAAGCAGACAGATGTGTTAAGTGCTTTGCGGTTTGTCGAAGAATGTCAGGGGCCAGGGCGTGTCTGCTCAGACGACCGCTATATGGACTAAAGACACAGCCATTTACACCTGTAGGAACTAAAAATGGAAGAAAACTCTGTGGTGCTGACATAGTTTTGAAGACCTATAGTGCTGTGGTGAAGGTTTTGATTTCTAAACTTTTCAAGCATAACGTCCTGAGAAAAATAAATCAAGGCGGTGTGATGTAGGGTGACAGCCTTCCACCGCAAAGCAGAACATAATAGTCACTCATTTGTTCCTGCACAAGTACTCCCAAGGTGGGGAAGCAGACCCAGTGAATGGAGTGCAGATTAGGCAGAGGCCATTCATGTTTACTGTAAACAAACACACTGTCTGCCTGTACAGGCGTTACAGACAACAGATGGATACACACGCACGCGCGCTCTCCCTCATTTAGTCCGGCATCGCAAAGTATTTGATGGCAGGCCCTCAGGCACAGAAGTTAACACACACCTGGGTGACACACACTTTTTGGTTGTGGGGTTGTAGATAGAAACAGAATGTGCTGGTCCACTGCACACATTGACTGCAGTGTATGTATGTTTTGTCGAAATAAGATTAAAAAAAAAAAAAAAAAAAAAAAAAGCATTGTTAACTCATCTTTCTGGTTCATCTCCCACCAGACTGTTGCAGGAAGGGGTGGACCCAAATCATCGACACCGTCTTGGTTGGACCTCCCTTATGGTGGCTGCCATTAACCGTCAGCACAGGTGTGTGTTTGTATATTTGACTCAATAGCATTGCCAGCCACAAAAATTGACAGGAAATGATCATAGCTGATGTATGTGACTGAATGACAGATCAACATTTGGAGCCCCAAATAGGGTGCTTGAGGATCCAAATATCGCACATCAAAATTGTTTCAAACTTGTATTAAACTTATCCAAGGTCGATTCATCGGGAACAGCTTTTCCCATAAGAAATAATCAAAAATTATATATGGCCAAACTATCAAAATCATAACTAATAAAACCTAAATTAGCTATACTGACATTTTTAAAGTAACGTTCAATGGTCATAGGTCACGAGTATGTAATATGTCATGGTATGTAAGTTGTAAGACCACCGTGGTATAACCGTTCAAATTTGGATGTAAAATCAATCATCACTCAGTCTGAACTACAATGACGGAGGCATCGCCTTTCACACATAGCACTTCTTTGACATGTTTATGACTTGTACTTGTCACGATGTAGGTTAACCACTGTAAAATGCTACAATAAAACACCCCGAGGTTTCTTGAGATGATGGATGACGGTCCAACAAAATATGTCCAAAGAAAAAGCAAACGCGGTCTCAATTGATATGCTGATATGACTGATGTTGTACGGCGGCATCATACATGATGCAAGACAAAAGGGCTGACTTTTTATGCAAGTTTAACCCCTGCCCCCCCCCACCCTCAGAAAAAAAAAAAAACATTCTGAAATTTATTGGCTGAAATTTATTGAGATTCATGTCTGTGCAGCATTGTCTGTCTCAAATGCAGTTTTGTTGTTCTATCATATAGTTTATGCACAAATATTTTTCTCTCCCACACTGAACCTGGGCTAAATTTAAAAAACAGCTCCCCTCCCTTATTTATGATACTAACAATAATTGAGGAGTAAACATGTATTCATTCACAGGTTGGTTTGTGGCTACAGCATGTAAGTTCAATGTCAATACCTATTTTCAATATTTTTTTTTTTAATTGTGGAAAACAGTCTCATAAATTCAAGTCAAACGTAAGAGGTCATGAAACAAAGAAAGCTTCAGAAAGTGGTCCAGGGAAAATGATGCCGTTCGTGTCTTGGTGTCCCATCTCCGAATCATCCAGCTGTCTGCTTGACTTATTGTGTGTGTCATGTCCCTGCTTGCGTTGTTACAGCAGGTCTTCAGAAGTGCAACTTTGAGAGTAACAGAAGGTCTTTACCCGGTCCCCCGTCTCTTGGTCCTACAAATTAAATTAGCCTGCTGGCCCCCAGAACACACACAACACAGAGAAGGGCCGAGGTTAAGACCAGGCCAAATCCAATTTCAGCACACACACCCCGCTGCCCCTCCTCCCCCCCTCCCCTCCATCAAGAGTCTGTGGTCATTTTTTATTTTGTGTTCAGAAGACCCCACCTGCTTGTGAGAAACATAATGCGCAATTCAAATTACATGAGCATAACATGAGATGAGCGCATATGCGGCGGAGTAACAAATGGTGCTGCACAGTTCCCTTATTGTACTGTATATTTGTCTCTTTGTTAGATTACCGTTTTTCTCCATTTCCTATGACTGTGTTTAAATATTCATCGGGACTTATTTTTGCATACACATGATTTTCAAAGTGACAATTGCATCGTATTACTTTCATGTTAGAGCATGTAAGCGGTGCGCGCGATGAGTGATGGCTAGTTTGTGTGACATGTTAATGATGCGGTGTGTCAACTGTTTTTTTTGGTCACAAATTCGATGTTTATGTCCGTACTCGGCGTGGATGTGTGTCACCGTGTGCGTTATGAGTGCTATAACTCAGCCAAGAGATGACACTCGTCTGTTTTTAATCCCGTCCTCCAACCCCCCAGTGAGCCGTCACTGCTGCAGGGAAGACGGAGCTTTGCTTGGCGCACATCCCTCATGCATCTGTTGTGCTCATGGCGCACACGTACTGCAAGTCTCAGTCAGCGTGAGCGTGCACGTTAATGCACGCAGAGCCATGAAGAGTTTTTACACAATATCTTATAGGCCAACTGCCTATTACTCAGTCACACACTCAACTTTATTTGCAGCAGTTAAGTGAAAAGCCAGGAAACATTACTCATGACCATGGTCTTGCCTGTAGCAGGTGTCAAAATGGACTAGCGACAAAATGATTCTAGCCCTCCTTCACATCGTGTTTGTATTTGCCTGGACGAGAAGTTCTAAACTGAATTAACATTGGACACAAATGTCAATTCTTTAGACCCATTAGTTGTGTATCAGAAACTAGGAATTCGCACTTATCTGCTTTAGGGTGTTGAGATGCAAGTAAAGCAACAAACAGAACAGTGTGTGTGTGTGCGTGTGTGTGTGAGAATGAAAGGTCAGACATTCGGTGGGTGGGCATGACTTCTTGACTTAACTTTGATGTGAGGCTAAATCAGGGAGGCAGAGGGCCCGGCCCACTGTTTGCACTCTTAAACACACAATAGCCATCTCGATCTCTATTTCTCGACCTCCATGGTTCCTTCGCCGTATTCACGTGCACAATGAGCGCTTAGCCGGGTGTAACGCCTGTTGATCGTCCCGAGCTGTCTGATGAGTGGCTCGATGGAGGGAGCGAACAGTGGCAGGATGAAACAAGCGAGCCAAGAATTTTGTTCTGTTCTGGATAGAAGGAAAGTGATCGCTCTGGATCATCACCAGAGACGGTGCCTATCAAATGATGATTATTTATTTGGAGCGGCGTCACGTGATATTGCTTTGTTTGTTTAAGCTCTTGTCATAATCTTGAGGTATGTATCTTTTAGCCGTTTCCAAATCGAAAATGTAAAAGGTGAATACGCTGGCTTCTGCCCACATTCTACAATTTTATTAAAAGCACAGGTGTGAAAATGAGTGACAATGGTTGTCTGTGTGCCTTGTGTTTGTCAGGCCTTTCGCCCAAAGTCAGCTGGAACAGGCTCCAGCTCACTTGTGACCCTGAGCAGGATAAGTGGTATAAATTGGATGGATGGATGCTTGCACTGCAGTTAGCGTATGAAGTGCACACACCGTTACTTGACATCAGCGCCAGTCTCTGTTGCTGTTAATTATTTACTGGCATGACTACCAACGATTGAACAATGACTGACAAGCCTGGAAATTACTACACAGTTGGAGCAACAAAACCGCAAGTCGGAGCGCAACAAAATTCGATAAAGTATGCAATAGATCCCAAAGGAAATTCACAAAATAGTGAGGTGGAGTAAATGAAGTCTGGGTCCAGAGACTTTGCCATGGGAGCCAGCAAGTGGATGTACTGTACCTACTTACAATAAAACGAATCCATACTTTGCGTCATTTCCAATTGATGCTTTAATAACTTTCGTGAGATGCTGCAGTGATCGGTTAGTGCCTGGTTAAGTATAGGTCGCCTCAAGGTGAAAGGTCACAGTTTTGGCAGGTTGTGTATGACTGTATTCCTCCTTCGTATTGTGTATGACTGACGAGTAACGGAAGGCAAATAGGAGGTCATTGATCTCCATGTGGCAAAACTGTCCTATTTTTAAATCAGGCCACTTTTGTCCACAACTTATGAGTCTCTCCTCCTGGCACCTAGTTGACCTCATGCGTGCAGCAGGTGAGGCAGGGTCAAGTGAGGTCCAGCGTCTGGGCCAGGTGGTCAGAGACATGGATGGTCAGTTCGACTCGAGTGTCTATTATGTTGCGGGTGAGAAGGAAATGTCTGCTTCCTGTCTTCCCTTCAGGGCAGGGGAAACAAAGACCCCGGTCGCTTGTTTGGCACCGAAGGAGTCCAAAAAGTATACCAACTCCAGCAGCAGCGTGTTCGTTCACCAGCCAGCCACAACATTTTGACCGCTTGCACAATATAATGATGTTCATTGCAAGAGTTCCAGTAAATCCTCTGCCTTGGCCAAGATGATAATGTCATTTGGGGCGTGCGTCTCTCCGATAAACGTCTCGATACCCAGGGGTGCAATACGATTCAAGGACGGTCTGATTTTAAAGTGGAATGATTTTATTTGGTTCAATTTGATGCATTTGTATCTTTAAAATCCAAGATAAGCAATCAAAATATTGGTCCCCTCTTTCAACTTTATTTATGGATCATTTTTTTTAAAAAAACAACAACCAGAGTTGAAACAAATTACTTAAATCCATGAAACCATAACACATAAAACAAAATCCCTAATCCTAATTTAGTTAAAAACACAACACCGAAAACAAGGGCAGAGTCCCGAGCTAATTTTGCCAAGAAATAAAAACGTTTTTAAGAGTACGCTATTTTCCACACGAAAAGGCGCACCTAAAAGCCTTCCATTTTCTTAAAAGCTGTGTGTGGTCATGATGGTAATATTTCGACCCCAAAATGGCTCCTTGCTCGAGACACGCCGACAACGCAGAGTTCAAACTTAAGGCGATCGGTTACGCAGTTGAACACGGAAATAGAGCAGCGGCAAGAGTTCAACGTTACGAGTCAACGTTATACCTTGCCGTTGGTTAAGTGAACTGTGTCGCTGCTTTATTAATTAAATAAGTTTTACTGACATCTGATCGTTCTGTTGGTGTTTCCTTGAGCGTAGCTCCATCTAGTGGATGCATTGTAGATTGCGTCTTATAATCCGATGCGCCCATTGTATGAAAAAAATTACAAAATAGGCCATTCATTGAAGGTGCGCCTCATAATCCAGTGCGCCTTTTAGTGTGGAAAATACGGTCGTTTCAAATGTACCCTCAAAGAAGAGTATTTAATACAGCCAAGGTCATCGTGTTGAGGTTTTGTCAGTGTATGTGTGTCGGTCAAGAATATCAGGTATGCAGCAAAATGAAAGAAATGGTAATTGCTTTTCGAGTTGAGAACTACGTAATTGTGTCTTTGTGTCCCATTTTCAGCCACAGAGGCTGCTTTCTTAATCTTCTGTGTTGTCTTGTCATTGAACTGTTAATATGGTAACTGGGTGTCAGCAATTTGGAACAATTCCTTGTTCAACCTAATTAACCTCAACATCTCTTTTGGTTTGGCCTCAAAGTAGTGCTGGAACTTCTCCCAAATAAAGTTAGTCACTTGATCAGCAGTTAATTAGTAAAACTACACAAACTCTGTTCAAAAGCTCGTTAGGTTTGGCAGCATCCTTCTGATAATGAAATCTCCCCCCCCTTTCATCTTTTTAGCTGCACGTCGATCCTTTCATCCGTTGCTCCTCCTTTTCCTCCTCCACAGCTTTCCATTCTTTATCCTTGCCTGTTTACCTTCCTGATGCTATTAAACCTTTTCACGCCACCTCATTTCTTTGCACAGGCCTGCCTAGCCTCGTGTGACCAGCCCTCATAAGTTGCTGTCTCTCAGGCTGCATCGTCTGCGTGTTTGTAGAAGTGCTTGCAAGGGTGAAAGCGGAGCCCTACGTGGGTCACGCCTCCCCCCCCCTTGCCGGCCCGGTCACAGGGATACAGTAACAAAAGGGGACCCCCGATAGTCCTTTAGACCTCCTAAGCAAGGTCAGACACAAAGACGTAGCCAGCCGGTTCTCAGTGTTTTCGCTCTCTCCCACACATGTTCAAAGTACCGCGAGGATGGTTCACTTTGGAAGCAAGTATGTTGAAACTGGTTCACAGTGGAACCTCGAAGGTTGAACACAATCGGTGGCAGGATGCCAACCTGATTGATTTGTCCAGAAGCAAAATGGGATATTACGGTATCCGCCCAAAAAAAAAAAACTTTCATTTTGCCAGCAAATTTTTTGACCGAAAATCGACTTTTGAAGCGATCAACCACCCGCGATCGACCCGATCACTCATGTGCAAGCATGCACGCGGGCGTCCAACTATACACACGCGCACATATACACGCACGCTACAATGAGCAGCAACAGCCGGATCGGCCCCTAACATGAACGAAACCGAAACACACAGACACGCAAATTCATATCAATTGGGAACATTGATCATGAAATGAGCTATGAACTTGAATCACGGAATGAATTAAATTCATGTCAAGGCACCGCTGTGCTTAGAATTTTTCCGAGGTTCTCATAAATTGCTTCCCAATTGTACTTTTTATTGCTTAAGCAAATATCTATGCTTTGGATCTGGATTTTATCTTCTTACAGGTGAATCAATTGTTGCAGCTCACATCTTCAAATAGTGAGTGGCACGAATCCTCTTTCTGGTCAGAGCTATACAGTCCTCTTCTGTAGCACAGCTATCAGCCCCATAACAGTGCGGTCCACCTTGCCTTTGCGGTGAATGATCACTTTGCTCAATTTAAGCCGTTTCTGGCCTCTCGCTGTAACCATTTAGCTGAAAACGATCCATTAAGGCCTCTCAGGCTACATTAGACACTCGTAGCTTTAATGATGGCCAGCAGCGTTCTGGCAAGGTTGATCGCCCTCTTTCTCTTTAGAATGGCCGACCGTCTATTTGTGGGTTGTGTTTGTGCGTAGTCATGGCTGTGTCTCAAAGTCAAAGCCACCACCATCGACAGAGCTACCGTACCTGGAATGTTCGTTACGTCACAGTGAATGGCGTTGCCAAGGTAGTGTGTGTTTGATCTAAAAGCCGGTACGCACCAATGAAGGACAAGGCCGATCCGCACCCCATACGTTGCCGGAAACTGGGCTGACCCTTTGCCCCCCTACTACATACTCCTATGTACATATGACGGGGCAGACTAGCAGACTTGTGTCTAGTGGTCACTGGGCTGTATCCACCAAAACGAAACAGACAAGAGGTGAACCAAGCAAAGAGTCAAGGCCAACGTTCTTGTCTTTATGTCTGCCTTGAATGAGTGTTGCAGGCCTTTTTCCATATGCATGTGCATGGTCCACTCGCTCGATCCGCATCATTTGCACCACATGGGTGGGATTATGAAAACTCATCAGACCACATATAGAAGAGATTTTTTTAATGCAAATTTTTTTTTTCCAAATATTACGGCATCTTAAATCACAACAGTTGTGTCTGCGTTTTGTGGTTCTTATGCAGTGAGTTATTATTCGTATATCGAACTGAATGCCATGGGAGAATTTGTACCATCATCTCAGTGCCCATCAACCGTGGTGTGAAACCGGTTTCAATAATTCTCACTTGTGATGGAGTATTTCTTTGAAATATCCAAACATCTGTGATATGCCGATCAGAAATAAGAGATATTCTTTAAAGGGACAATGTTAAAAGAAATTAGCATCGCTGAAATGATGAAAATACAGTAAATACTTACAAAGCAGGTAGAGATAAAACTTCAAAAATCAGCAGCGTATCAAATACTTGCTCTCCCCACTGTAGTAAAGTGAATGTAATTGTCATGTTTTTAATTTTATTTTTTTGTTTTTTTACATCATTCGCAATGCTTGGCAACTATGTTCTCCGCATGATATTGAAAGAATAAAATCATGCATAGCGTTGCTTGTAATGCACTATAAGAACTCATCTCTACATAGAGGTGGAGTTTGAGTCGATAACACACTGGGCTCAAGTAGGTTCACCTGTAATGACTTCCACTTTGGGGCCGCAGGGTCACAGTTTATCTCAAAGTTCCGCCAGATTCGGACCAAAGTCTCTCTCTCAAACTCGATTAAATTCATAGACATGGCCATTTCAAATATTTCAATGACAGTCTTTTTATAAACATAATAATTTGTTAGCAGTGGCTTTTTTTTTTTTTTAAATTTCATACTTTTTGCTGTTTCCCAGGGTGGTGAAGGTTCTGCTTGAAGCCGGTGCTGACCCAAATGCTGGAGATCACTTCAACAATGTTTATGACACCTCAAGGGAGAGAGGCATCCATTCACTGGAAGGTAAAAAAAAACAAAAAAAAAAACTTGTGTGCATTTGTTATCTGTGGCTGTGATATTACATCTATATGACTCGCAAGTGTACAAATAATAAGTATGCGCCATTTGGGTTTGCATAAAGATTAGCATATATGCACATTTTATTTCCGGCGTATTATTCATTGCATATGTTCTCCAGTAAGTAGTGCACGTGTTATTTGTTTTCCTCCCGAGCTGCACATACAGTCACACATACACAGGCAGGGTGGCACTGACGGGCGCTTAGTCCCCTCCCCAACCTGTGTTGGATTTCTGCAGACATATTTATATGGGATATGTATATTGCAGACATTTATATGGCTGTCAGGTTTGAGTCCACGCGGGGCCAGCACAGCATGGGGAAGCGTTTCCCAGATGCACACTGATGGATGGGCTAGGGGGGCCTGTGCGACGCTTTATTGGGTTAGCTATGATTATCCTGCCCTGCCCCTCCCTCTCTCTCTCTCTCTCTCTCTCTCTTTTCCTCTCCCTTTCTCGCTCTTGCACACACACACACATACACACACACACACACTGACACTGCAGAGAGGAGCTGTTGTTGAGAGGGATGCAGGAAGTGGAAGACTGATGAAGGACAGGAGGAGGAAAGGAAGACGGTGGGGAGCAGCAATGGATAGAGCAAAGTTAAAGATGAAGGAGAAGATGCAGTGATAGAGGGAGGGAGATGGGAGTTGGGTGAAATGTTGAGGGCGAGGATGCCAGGAAATGGATGAGACAAAGTTATTAGTATGGAGGGGTGTGGGTGCCGGGGTGGGGGGGGGGTTGCAAGTGATGAAAGGAATTGATGGATGCCAAGAAGGAGAGGAAGGAGGTGGAAAAAATAAAGCAGGATGATGGAGTGGCAAAGATGAGTGCTCTTATGGAAAATAGAAGGAAGGAGAAAACAATATGTATGTGTTGGTAGAGAGGAGCGCAGCAAAACACAACTCTCCTTCTTGGGATCATTTTGGACAACTGTTCCAAAGCAAGAAATGGGAAAGTCACTTTTGCACTTACCAACGCTGTTGTCATTATCACGCCCTGTGGAGATTTATCTGCGAGCGTGAATCGATGACTTTTCAAGTTGGAGAGAGTTAATAAAGATTGAAAGGCTCCAGCTGTCAAAGTCTGCTACAGTCTTCCTTTATTTGTAATCATGTATCAGTTTCTGCCATTCTTGACCTCAGGACTTGCTTGTGAAAGTCTCTCAAATTCAAACATTTTCTACACTTGAATGTACTCAATTTTACTTGGCCAAGCGCTTTCATGAAATAAAATCAACCGGCTCCAGATACATTTTTTTAAATATAATCTATACAGCTAAATCCAGATGAGTCTATCGTGTGTAACATCTTAGCACAATACAATTGAGCAAATTCAACGCATCATTTTTTTTTTTCAGTGTGGTAACGTTCAACTCTCGTCCCCTTCCTGTAGTGCTGGTGTCCAGAGAGGATGAGTTCAGCACCCGACTCAGCAGCCGGGCCGGTTTCCGTGGCTGTTCAGCACTTCACTACGCCACACTAGCTGATGACCTGTGCAGTGTCCGCACGCTGCTCGAATTCGGTATGTCACGCTGTCAACAAGAAAGTCGTGCAAGTACCCATAAATTGGCTCGCAATTCCTAGTTGTGAGGCTTGCTGAGCTCTCACTTGATTGTCGCAGAGGTATTATTTTCACGTCTCGTTTGTTATGCACAATAGTTGTGTGTGTGTGTGTGTGTGTGTGTGTGTGTGTGTGTGTGTGTGTGTGTGTGTGTGTGTGTGTGTGTGTGTGTGTGTGATTCCAGCTACAGTTGTGGAGTGAAAGAAACCTTTAAGGTGTGCACTTGGACAGTGGGTGGTAAAA
>CAAKHF010008565.1:0-19228 GCA_901007745.1 Hippocampus kuda
TCGTTTAGCTGAGAGAAGTCCCCGGGAGTTTGCCAGGTTTCAGTTAAACAGAGGATGTCAAGCTTACGGTCCGTGAGGATATCTTGAATGAGATTACCCTTCCCAGTAAGCGAACGGATGTTGAGAAGCCCGAAGTTGACGGCGGCAGACTCGCTGCTGCGAGGACTGTTAGCCGACCTAGCCAAGCCGGCTAGCACCCGATGGTCAATGGACCGGCCGGCGTTTCTGGATGGCCGACGGGAAGATGACCAGAAGGAGGTGATGCTGTTGGATCGGTTGAGGCAGAAGCCCCGACGAGACCCACGGTGAATGTATTTCCGGGAGGGAAAACGAGCGATGTCCGGGAGCAGGCGTAGAGCAGGAGGAGGGCCCAGCCATTGGTAGCGGAGCCTGAGGAGCTCAGCCGCCGAATACTGGAGCAGACCCTCGACAGGTCGATGGAGAAGCGACAGGGTGATCCACAACAGTAGAGCCCAGACACAGGCCCTGCCGACCCCCATCACGGGGCACAGCGGAACAGAGATGGCACGGGGCCTGGTCCGAGAGCCGAGCAGATAGGACGCTGAAACGCCGGGACGAAAAACAGTTGAAAATGGTTGAGGGAGTAAAGCAGGAGTGGATTGGGGGCTGGAGTGGAATGACTGTGGTATGAAAACAGTGATTCCGTGCGAGAACAATGAGACAATTGAGAGTAAAAAGACCGTAAAACACAAAAAGTTGCGGGAGAGCAGCGGCAGCCAAACGCGCCAGCGTCCACTCGACCCGGAAGCCTTGTGTGAGTGTGTGTGTATGCGCGTGTGCGGTAACGGGTCGATCGAAAAGTAGATATTCGGTCAAAAAAGCTTCGGCACCCCCTTTGGCATCCTCTACAGCAGGGGTGTCAAAGTCATTTCACATTGTGGGCCACATACGGACTCGGTAGATGTCAAGTGGGCCGAACCATTAACATGATACCATACTGTGCTACGAATCACCAAAATATCGCCTCTTTCCTTTGTTTTGGTCTCAAGAAGCATTGATTGGCGCTTTCATGTCATTTGCTGCGTTGGGTCTATCTCGGTGACAGACTGCTGTTTTTTTTCCCCCGATCAAAACAATGCTGTGATCAAAACAGTGTGCCCCCTAGCGTATAATCCACGAATTGCATTTGATTTAAAATATTCATTCTGTGTCTTTAATGCATTTTTTTCACCTTTAAAGGATCCCGCGGGCCGGATCGAACCTCCTTGGGGGCCGGTTCCGGCCCGCGTGCCATATGTTTGACACCTTTGCTCGACAGGATGCACTGCAAGGGAAAAAAAAAAACATTTAATCATGGAGGCTCATTGTGTATTTGGAGCCAACTTAGTCATTTTGATAGTAGGCGTACATAGGCTGCTTTAGGCTGATTTAAAATCGAATAATCAGTTGAAATTCATCTCTCCTTTTATTATTTATAATTTTATCTGTGGTTTTATTGTTCTTGTTTTGGTTGTAAAGTGTCCTTGAGTGTCTTGAAAGGCGCTTATAAATGAAATGTATTATTATTATGATAGCTCATATCGATCCATACGGCGTGTGTTGCCTTCATTATAAGGCTTAAAAAAGGCATTTCATTTTTTTGCGGCTCCAGACATATTTGGGTTTTTTTTTGTTTGTTTGTTTGTTTGTTTTTTGCTCGAATATGGCTCTTTCAACATTTTGGGTTGCCTGCTCTACGGCGACCAATACCAGTCAATCATTGAACTTCCTGTGCGTGAGGTGGTGAACAAGGAAACCGATCGACAGTGGTGCCTTGACTTTCGATTCCACACTTTGACCCGAGTTTAATTTGTTCCGCGGGCCCACTCATGATTCCCTTGAGTCAGATCTTTCATCTATAACTGCTTCAGACAACAAAGTGTATGCAGAAAAGTGGTGAAGATTGCACGACTGTCTTGTGTCCTATGTGTTGTGTTGTGTTGTGTTATTTTTGTTATTTTGACTTCAAAATGGCGCCGCGTGAGTGGCTGCCTTTCCAGCAGCTCCTATATTTTGTTGTTCTACTTCTTCCTTTCATAACTTTGCTGCTGTGAAATGGGAATTTCTCCATTGCGAGACTAATAAAGGTTTTCTTATCTTATCTTATCTTATCTTATCTTATCTTATCTTATCTGATATCAAAGCAGCACGCTGCATTAAAATGAACTGAAAAGTCATTTATACGTTCCGGGCCCACTAAAAACAAATAAAGACAAACAACCCTGTACGATTGTGAAAACAAAATAAAGGGACAATGTGAAGAAATAAAAGGTGGTTTTCCAGTGCAAGCCAAAAGTCACAACAGCGGCTGTAGCGCTGTCCCGTTTCGTCTCCGTGCCGGCGTCTCCACGCGAGACCGTCGCTGCTTGCGAGTGTTCTCATTTTCCATCCGTGTGTTTCACTCTTTGTAGACTTCAATAAATAGCTGAAATCAGCGAGTGGCTCTCCATGCAGAAACGTCGGGGTCGACCTCCGAAAAATCGCTAAATTGTGGTATCGCCCGGCTCGGAGCCGCTCAGTCTCTCGTAGAAGCGGCGCCAGGACTGCACGGTCTTCCTGGACCAGATCCAGAAACCTGACGTAATCCCGACGCTCAGGGTCACCAGGTACTTGATCATGAACACGGTGAAGTCCGGCGTCAGGGGAGCAAAGTTTCCCGCCGGGCACGGCACGGCGAAACGTTTGCAGGTCTGCAGGCGCCACGTCTGCTCCCAGCGCGGACGCAGCGCCTGCTCGTAGAAGTGGCAGGCCACCGCGGCGGCGGCGGGGACGGCGTACAGCAGGCTGAAGACGCCGATCCGCACCATCAGCTTCTCCAGCTTGGCCGTCTCCGTCCCGCCGAGCTTCATGACGGTGCGGATGCGAAAGAGAGACACGAAGCCGGCCAGGAGAAAGCAAGTGCCGAGCAGAAGGTAGACCAATTGCGGAGCCAGCACGAAGGCCCGCAGGGCGTCGGCGTCGTACACGCCCACGTAGCAGACGCCGGTCAGAGGGTCTCCCTCCACCCGGCCCATCGCCAGGACGGTGACGGTTTTCAACGCCGGCACGCTCCAGGCCACCAGGTGGAAGTAGCGCGAGTTGGCCTCGATGGCCTCGTGGCCCCACTTCAAGCCCGCCGACAGGAACCAGGTGAGCGACAGGATGACCCACCAGATGGCGCTGGACATGCTGAAGAAGTAGGCCGCCACGAAGAGCGCCGTGCAGCCCTCGTTCTCCGTGCCCTGAATCACCAGCTTGTAACCGTCCGCCTTCAACTTGTCCACGCACGCGACTTTGTCCTCAAGCAGGAAACCGGCGACGTACGCCAGCGCCACCATCAGGTAGCAACCGGAGAGAAAGACCACCGGTCTTTCCGGGTAGGAAAAGCGCTGGGCGTCCACCGCGTACGTGAGGACGGTGAAGAGCGTGCTGAGGCAGCACAGGCCCGCCCAGACGGCGACCCACAGCCGCCCGAACTTCAGCTCCTCCTCCCCAAAGTACATCAGTCCGTAAGGCGCCGAGACCTCGCAGGGGGCGCCGCAGTCCTCGGCACCGAGGAAGCGGTAGCGGAGGTGGGCGGGCACCTCCAGCTGCGGCGGGCAGGAGAAGACCGGCTCGCTGGAGCCCCGCCACGCAAAGTTCAACGGCTGGGCCAGGTCCGCCGTCGGGGCCGGCGTGGGACCGTTACCGTCGGAGGTGTTCTGACCCACGCAGATCTCTCCGGCGCCGTGGACCGGGAAGTTCTCGCAGCGCAGCCTCTCGGGCCACTGGAAGCCAAATTTATTCATCAGCGCCTCGCAGCCCCGCCGAGCCCGTTCGCATAAAGTCCGGCAAGGGGGGATGGCCCGCTCCAGAACCGTGCACACCGGCGCGTACATGGAGCACAGGAAGAACTTAAGGTCCGCCGAGCACTGGACTTTGACCAGCGGGTAAAACTGGTGAACCTCCAGCCCCGCGTCTTCTTGGTTGGCGTGGCCGAGCAGGTTGGGCATGATGGTCTGGTTGTAGGCGATGTCGGTGCAAAGCGGGATGGAGATGGACTGACAAAATCCGTGTTGGGGGATCGAAAAGCCCTTCCGGTCTTGAGCCCAGCCTGGCGGGATGAGCAAGAGGAAAGTGTAGCTCAGCCACCGGGGCCACGTCCTCCGCGTCGCCATGGGGGTCCAATCCACCCAACCGAGGGAAAAGTAGCCCCGCCGACCGACTCGTCGCCGCCGCGTTTCCCGGAGAAGTCTTTCCGCCACGCTGAGCATCTCAAAGTTGTCTGTGTCGCTCACCGTGAAGCTTTTTGTTTTTCTTCACCCTCCGTGAGTCTCAAGCTTGGTGGTCTGTTTCCAGGCGCCCCCCACTGCTTCGGCATGGGGGGGCGGGGCCTTGAGACACTGTCTGCCCCGCACCAATTGGCTGCTTTGTTCGTCACCCGCTTCTTGTCTGCGATTGGCTTTGGCGGCGGCGCTTCAGGCTGCGGTAGGCAGAGCACAAGCGCCGCCGCCTTTCAAATGATCTGGCGGAGGACTTTTTAATTGTTGTGCAGATGAGTTTGACAGAAGCACTTGCCGGGCGCCCATGCGAAGGTCACCAATTTAAACCTCCCCAGAGCAACACAAAAGGCGGCGAAAATCAACAACCAGAAAGCGGACAACAAAAGGAAGAGAGAGACAATTTGGAGAAGAGTCTGAAAAAGAGGAGAGGGGGGCTGTTGTACCCACAGTAAAAGTTTCGGGCTATTTCAGTCATGGTCATTGTGTTTAGAATCTTCATATAGTAATCGCGGTGCATTGTGGGTAGCAGACGCCGTGTTTCATCAGACGAGTCGTTACAGAAAGCTTGACCGTGGTCGTTGCAACTGGTCTTCCTGCGTTCTATTCTTCTCTCGACCACCTTCGAAAGCAGTGGCCGTAAGTCTGCTTGTGTTTAGAAGTATTTAGGAATCTGTTTCGGAGATCGTTTTCCCTCAATTGTTGTCATTGAAACTCGCTAGCTCAGAGTACTGCTAACCACGTAGCGATGATGCTAAATCAATGCTAACAAGCTAATTAGCATGCGAAAGTATCGCGAAAACGCATTGTTTATCGTTGTTTGTCACACTTTGAGCTGCATTTATGTCTGTTGTTTGACACTAGACGATTTGTGTTGTATTTATGTACAAGAAGTTAAGGCATGTTTTAAATCTGTTCATACCAGTTTCACTCTACATTTTAATGAGCTGATGTCACAGTTGTTCACTGTACGCCGTCAAGAAGACCGCAATAAAGGAGCAAGACGCTCAGTTTCCTGGCTCATGAATAAATGAGTTTGGCTTGCTGTTGACCTGCGTTAACATACCCGGAGTATCTAACACGTCGCGATAACAGTATAGAGGCTGTGGGTTGTTCAAATGCAGGTTAAAGGGGGAAAAAAAACAGATTTGCCGCAGAAAAATAATTCTGTTAGCCCCCCCCCCAATTTTTTTTTAAAATGTAATGACGATGAGATTGACAATCCAAGATTTACAGTATGAAGTCTGTATGTGACATTTGTGTTTCCAGTTGAACAATCTGCGGTTTTTAATCCAACTCCCAAAAATCAGGCCGGATGAAGGTTCTTCACGTGGATACTAAAAGTTTAATTTCAATCGATTTAATAGTTAGGATTTCTTTTTTCCCCGCACATTATCGTTTGTGAACTTTTGTGAGAAATTATCCAATGGACGGTTCAATATGTGCCAGTTAGCAAGTAGCGCCGACATTCAACTTCTCTGCAGCACAAAAATGAACAGCCCGACAAGCTCAATCGTCATTTGGCATTCAAAGATTGCTTTGTCCAAAGATCAAATTTAACCCGTGACAAAACAAAAACAAAAGCAAAAACGGGGACTTGTTGCCAAGTTGAAGTGATGTTATCACCAACCTACCCGTATTTTCCCTATTTTCCGCATCATAAGGCAGACCTAAAAGCCTTCCATTTTCTTAAAAGCTCACAGTGCGCCTTAAAATCCGATGCGCCTTGTGTATGGCCATTACAGGAATATTTCGAACCTGAAATGGCTGAGTTCAAACCTTTGCAGTTGAACACGGAAATCGAGCAGCGGCAAGAGAGTTCAACGTGAACGAGTCAATGTTATAACTTGCTGTTGGTTAAGTGAACTGTGTCGCTGCTGTATTAAATAAGTTTTACTGACATCTGATCGTTCTGTTGGTGTGTCCTTGAGCGTAGCTCCATCTAGTGGATGCATTGTAGATTGCGTCTTATAATGCGGTGCGTCCAATATCTGAAAAAAATTACAAAATGGGCCATTCATTGAATGTGCGCCTCATAATCCAGTGCGCCTTTTAGGATGGAAAATACGGTCTTCCAATCCCATTCAAAGACATTAACATGACTAGGCAGAAAAAAGAGGTCCGATGAACCCTGGGACAGCTTGGCCGATTGAGCTCCAACTGCAGATTTAGTCGAAAGGTCGCCAAATGACATCAGTGAGATACCACAAGACAAGGGCAAGACCAATGAAGACAAAAATGCTCCGAGGCGTGAAACCAAGACCGTGAAAGTTCCAGCTGGGGGCCCACTTCAGACGTGAAGCCTTTCAGAGTGCCGGGAAGATGCGGAACACAAACCCAAGAATAAAAGTCCTCCTAATCCCTTCACCGTCAGATGACATAAAGATGTTCCCTGAACTAAAAAGAACGAAAAATGATCTTTGACCGAATTTTCACCGACACATTCTTCGCGGCATTACATGACATTTACGCATTTTCAGATTAAACCAAAATCGCTCGTCAAAATAAATAAATAAATAAAAGTTTTCTGTTGCAGTTGTTTACAGCACACGGCAGAAAACGGAATCTAAAAATAAGAGAAAGATGAAAATGATTGTCATCAAACTTGTCAATCGGCACAATCTGCAGAGGGCAAAAATCAAAGGCTAATGTTTATTTATGTCGACGTCGTTTGAGCGTCGCGAATGAATCTTCGCTCAACGGACAAAGATCAGAGATTCGCCGAAAAACAAACACGCAGTAAAATATTCACACAAAGCTTCTCCCTCTTTTATCTTTCCGAACTTTGTGCCACTTCGTGTCAATCAAAAGAATCAAACAAATGGTAATGTGTTAACAAATCGACTCATGCCAGGAAAACAACTTTTTTGCGAGGCGCGCGTTTGTTTGACATTGCCGCCAAGTTTTCACGTCATAACAAACAAAAGAAACAAACTACGGGAAAAAAAGTTTGTTGTTGTACGTAGCGTGACAAACGCGTACAAAGTAGAAAACAAAGTTGCGTCGTGAGCATAACTGGAAGAAGTACTAACCCTAACCCATCTGTAGCAGGGGTGTGCAAACTTTTTCGTTTGAGGACCGCAAACATAAAAATGGAAGGATGAAAAGGCCACTCAAATTTTTGAAACACGGCAAAGTCAATCGAGAAAACGATTCCAGGTTGTTTCTTTTGTCGAGTTAATTTCATCGGCTTTCTGTTCAAGGTGTGAAAGCAAATAGTTGAGGATTTTTCCCAGTTTTTGGGGTGGCCAACTGCCCTCTGTCTCATAGAATAGATCCGGCCCTGCATTTGACAGCAGCCAAATTTCATCTCGACATTTAGGAAAAAAAAAAAAAAAAAACAACAGAAAAAAACCCAAAACTGTAGATAAGTGACAAATATTTAATGTGTTATTCTTTGAATCACAAATGGTTTGTATCTTCGAATCTCAAGAAAAGTATCCAAACAAATGTGTTTGTATGAATGGCGTCTATTTTTCTGACAACCTCCTTTCTCACTCTGCCAACCTTCTTTTGCTCACACTGACAGATTTGGTTTGTAATCAACACAGCGGCACAGCGATATCCAACAGGGTTTAATTTCCATGAAAATGACATTAATTATTCATGACGCCTCTCGGGGACACACTTGAGTGGCTGTTAAGAGATGCTAACTGACGCCCAGAGAGCAAACGGTAAAATAAATTATGCCAGTCGTTATTCTCGGCAGCTTCCTGCATCCAACAGAACTTTTCCCTTTGAGTTTGGAAAACGTTTGGAAAAGCCGTCACCGTCATTTCTCCTTGAAGCCTTACAACTGTTTGGGTCAGTTATTTGAACCAATTTTGACATTTGACAAGATAAATAAGAATAAGAATAAGAAAACCTTTATTAGTCTCACAATGGAGAAATTCCCAATTCACAGAAGCAAAGTTATGAAAGGAAGAAGTAGAACAACAAAATATAGGAGCTGCTGGAAAGGCAGCCACTCTCGCGGCGCCATTTTGAAGTCAAAATAACAAAAATAACACAACACAACACAACACATAGGACACAGACAGTCGTGCAATCTTCACCACTTTTCTGCATACACTTTGTTGTCTGAAGCAGTTATAGATGAAAGAGGAGAGGATCAAAGTGTCCTTTCACCAGTGGATCAGAGACGTCATGCTGAAAATGTGCACACATCTGCTACAAGCTAAGTTTTTGAAAGCAAACACGAAGCTGTAGCGTCCATTGACGAAGAGCGATTAATTCACTTCTCCTGTCCCACGTAAATCCACTTCAATTCCAAGCCGCGACTCCCAGTTCCACATCCGCATCGGCGCTCCGCGCTAACACTCCTTTCTTCTCATCGTCGGCTCTTCAAGCCTTACATCCATCCAGCCGCAGACCGTTCAACAGCACCGACCTGTCAAATGTCATTCTTTTTGCTCTGAAATTTGGATTGGATTGGATTGGAAGAGCGACACTCTTAACACCGCTCGGTTAAAAATACTCCAAATTAGACGAAACAGCTAACCCAGCGCCTGGTCCAAAAGGGACAACGCTAATGCTGTGTTATTTATACCCCGCGTATTGGGTTGAGGATTTGGCCCTGGAGATCGGGTCGAGATTTTCATTCAACAGCGTCTAAAAAAACACCCATACTGATGAGTTAGAGCCATCCAAAAAAAAAAAGGTTAGCAGGTGATTAGTATAGGTTTGGTTAAAAATATGGTAAAACGTATTTTATTCCCAACCGATTCTAAGACGAAACAACTCCCCCCTCCGCCAGGAGTCACCACAGCGAGTCACTCGCATGATTCACACGACCGAGCTCTTTTCAGTTCATTGACTTCAACTTTAGTGCTTCACTTCAAAAAAGCGACCAGCTTTTCAGATCTTCAACCCGCCCAAATTCAATGTTCAATCCAATCCGCTGGGTCAAAATAATGAACCCAACCTTGGGTAGAAGTTACAAAAATCGATCCCAAAATTCCACCGCTGCCCAGATGTCACCAAAATTTGGCGACAGGCAAAAGTGAAGGTCTGACTCGGCCGCCGGGAGCGAAGGTGTCGCGGAATTCCGTCTCCAGATGGACGCCGGGCACCTTGAAGATGGACACGGCTGGAAAACGACAAGAGATGGGATGCGGGAAGCCAAATGACGGTGAGGTGCATGATGGGATGGGCTCTTACTGTCCCTCAGGTGCATGACGGGAGGCGGTAAGGTGTTAAAATAGGAGTGCAGAAGGGCATCTGGCGCCGGGATCCGGTCGGCGGGCGCCAGCGTCAGCATTCTCTGAACCAGGTCTTCGGTTTTGCATGGCAGTCGACTCAACCTGATGCAGATCAAGGTGAAATCACATTTCTTGTACTCACATTCTTTTCATGACTCGTGATGAATTCAAAACAAAAACCGGAGAGGCCTTTCTCACGTGTCAAAAAATGTCATCTTTCAAAGAGTCGTATTTCATCACGCTAAATAACAGAAATGGCTAACCCGAAGAGTCATTCGTTTCCCAAGTCTGCACTGGACAATCGAGAGTTATTTCCTGCAAAACTCTGACTTGGGCAAAAATGGAGTTCAGCAGTTCGGTTATTATCGTGATGATATTTAAAATATATGACGTGGAGATATGTGAGCGATTGGTGAGCACGCCAGCCTCACAGCGCAGAGGTGGAGGGTTCGATTCCGGCTCCGGCCTACCTGCGCGGGTTTTCGCCAGGTACTCCGGTTTCCTCCCACATTCCAAAACCATGCATGGCAGATGAATGGAACATTCTAAATCATGGGTGTCGAACTCAAGGCACGGGGGCCAGATTCGGCCCGCCACGACATTTTACATGGCCCGCGAATGCAAATCGTGTGTCAACTTTCATGATGCTTTGCTAAAATCTGTTCTGAATGGTCAAATTGTAAATAACGTTGAGATTTTGCAACATTTTCGTTATCCGGGTCACACTCACTTGAACAAGAATTGGACAAACCGCAAACAAACAGTTGACTGATTTCAAAACAAGTCATCCATCAATTTGTTGCATACGACGTGATGATTAAACATTTATTTGGTTTCATTGGCGCAACGGCCCACCGAGGGTAAACGAAACGCCAAAGTGGCCCGCGACAAAAAACGAGTTTGATACCGCTGCTCTAAATTGTCCTGAGATGTGACTGTGAGTGCTAATGGTTGTCCGTCGACGTGTGCCCCGCTGACAATTGGATAACTGGAGCGATTAGAAGGGTATTACGTCATTGACAGCAACATTCCAAGAGACGGCGAATTTGAAGAGTTTCATGCTGTCACTGTTCTCGCTATGAACTCGCCTCGCAAGCGGAAGTTCACACGCCGTCGTACCCCAAACGCGGCATTCACACAGAATAGCGATCTGTCAGCCACACCTGCCGTGAGCCTCCTGCCCAAACCAACTAAACAGCATTTAGTGATTCATGAGAAAATAAGATGATAGCGATGCCCGAGTTCAAAGCGTTTTTTTTTGCTTTCTCACCTTTTCCACACAGAGCGAATTGGCTTCAGCTTGGAGGGAACGGCCCAGTCTGGAACGACAACAACAATGACACTTGAAGACTTTGGCCTCATGCGCTAGTAGAAGGACGACGTCTGCAAATTAGTAGGACGAATAAAGGTGCGCTGGTAAAACAACATTCTACCATTTGACTTTTCTATTATACTGTTCGCATGAGCAGAACAACTATTTCTGTGTGCGTCCAACACAAATTGACTGCAGAGAAGAATGTGACTTAAACTTCTATGAATAAATGTCAATAAACATTTAATGAATGAATTGTTCAAATTTGAAGGGAGTAGGGTCATTCTTTGTAGAACGGAAGGCATAAAAGCCTTTACAAATGTTGTCTTGTGGCAACTATGGGCGGCAATGAGCCATCAAATGGCCAGTCAAATTTAGAAAGGGGGGGGGGTGTCATTAATTAAGCTAAGTTAAGAAAACAATTATTTGTCTCACAGTGGAGACATTCGCAATTTACAGAAGCAAGAAAGTAGAAAAACAAAGTATTTGCATGCACAAAATAAATTTAAAAATGAATGCAATATAAAATATAAGATACAAGCACATATGCAACTGCATATATGCTGCATAAGGTGGCTGTGCTATTTAAAATGGGTGAGTCGGGGTGAGTCCGGGTTTTCAGGTGCGTCTATTCATTATTTTTATTTATTAGTCATATTCATTCTATTATATTTGCGGGGCTTGGTCCTTTTTCCCAATTGAAAACATTTACATCATCAGCATCATCATTACATTGAGAATTTGTTTTTAGTGTGTGTGTGTGTGTGGGTGTGTGTGTGTGTGTGTGAGAAAAACACACACACACAAAAACACAAAACTGGCATTTATTTTGTGCCCCTTTGTAGAAATGCGTTTCATGAAGTACGGTCCATTTACTTCTATTAGTTCAGCTGCAAATCCACCACATCAAACATGGCGGACATGTTGCCGCATCACAGAAACAAATCAACCCACCCGTGATTACAGGCCACACGGCCATTGGGTGCGACAAGACGAGACTGACCTGAGTGATAATTGGGCAGCCGGGTGACTCCGGGCCAGGTATCCTCCGATGGGATTCCAAGCACCTGCAGAGACGCAAAGGTGTGAAAGAATTTTTTACTTCCGCTTCATCTGTGACCGGGGAGCTCGTGTGCGCCGGTGCGAATAAAATTCATTATTAGAAAAAACAAATTTCAGTTCAAATGTTTGTTGCTCCAACCATAAAGATTTGCTGCAGCTGGTCAAACACGTCAGTGACTCCCGGGAATGCCGGAGCCCCTTGCAGCATCTCCACAAAGATGCAACCGGCGCCCCTGGACAAAGGTGGAAGCCAGTTCCATATATGGCAAGGCAGGAGGCTCGGGTCTTGAACTTAACATTTCAAGCAAGACTGACCAACAGTATAGATTTCATCCATCCATCCATCCATTTTCAAATTCGTTTAGCCTCATAAGGGTCACGGGGGGTGCTGGAGCCGATCCCAGCCTGTCTTCGGGCAGTCGGCGGGGGACACCCTGAACCGGTTGCCAGCAAATCGATGGGTAAAAAAAGACGAACAACCATCCACGCTCACACTCACAACTAGGGATAATTTGGAGTGTTCAATCAGCCTGCCATGCATGTTTTTGGAATGTGGGAGGAAACCAGCGTACCCAGAGAAAACCCATGCAAGTTCAGGGAGAACATGCAAACTCTACAGAGGAAGGCCAGAGCCTGAATCAAACCCTGCACCTCCGCACTGTGAGGCTGATATGCTAACGAGTCGACCACCAGGCCGCCGAGTATAGATTTGTCTAATTAAAAAGTGTGTCAAATTAAAAAGAGACTGATTTTCACATGAAGACTTTCCATCTACTGCGATTGGCTGGCAACTGGTTCAGGGTGTCCCCTGCCTACTGCCCGAAGATGGCTGGGAGAGGCTCCACCGCGCCTCTTGTGAGGATGAAGCGGGTCAGAAAATGGATGGATGGATGGTTGGATTTTCAGTCCAACTCAATTCAACCACCTCTGCCCCAAACGCACTTCAAAGTACAGTCATACCTCGGTTTTCGACCATAATCCGTTCCAGAAGGCTGTTCGAAAACCAATTTGTTCGAAAACCAAAACCACGCTCTTTTAAAGAAAAAAAATCTTTATTGAACACGTCTGCTCGCAATGGAACGCTACACGAGGAAGCGTCACTTCCTCGTGTCAGGAAGGCGAGAGGAGTCAAGTGGCGCATTCAAGTGTGCTCAGTATGGTCGAAAACCGATTTCGGTCATAATCCGAGGCATAAAAAAACTCGAAATTTTTGGTCGAAAACAGATTTGGTCGAGAACAGAGACGTTCGAAAACCGAGGTTTGACTGTATTTCAAATGTTTCTGATCTCATTGGTGTCCTGACCGCTGACCCAAAGCCGGAACTCACCAGATATCCAGAGCCGTCGAGTAATCTGTCGATCCAAGCAGGACGTCGGGAGGGCGGTACCACAACGTCACCACATCTGAGGAGAAACTCTGACAGGGGACAGATTTGGAACGAGCCAGACCTGCACGTGCAACCAAAAAGTGGATCGGTCTCGTCACGGCAACATGACGTGCGGCGGGCGCGGCCCACCCGTCGGAACCAACCGAAATCGGCCAGTTTGAGCTCCCCCAAGTAGCTGATGAGCAAGTTCTGAGGCTTCAGGTCTCGATGGAGGATCCGACGTTCGTGGATGAAGGTGAGACCGCGCAGCAGCTGGAACATGAAGATCTACGAGGGGACGATCCATTTAATACAATCGACACCGGCGGACCCCGCCTGCTTCGAGGGCGGACGTGTTTAAAATGCTCATGAGAATCCCTCATCGGGGAAACTCAACCCACGCTCGTTTTTAAATCAAGAAATAGCACCACCACGGACGGACCAATGATGTGAGAAGTGCTCCTACCCGCACATTGTGAGAGTGCAGCCCTCCTGGATGCTGGTTCATGTACTGTGCCAGATCCGTCTGCTGCGAGTCACACACACGTGAGCAAATAAATGTCTGCTGGCGTTTGAGGCCCCCCCCCGACCTGGTGCGGGCCGCCGCCACTTCCGCTACGCGCGAGGGCGTCTCACCACATATTCAAAGACGAAGGTGAGCGAGTCTCTGGCGTGAACGATGTCGTGCAGCAGGATGATGTTGGCGTGCTTCAGGCCTTTGAGCAGTGAGGCTGTGCGCACACACACACACGCACGCACACACACACACACACACACACACACACACACACACACTGAAGAAGTGTTCTATTGTCACTTTGTCAATGAATCACAGAATTCGACAGTGACACTGGCACACACTGGATCTGCCAGAGGGAACGAAGGTGGTTGGGGGCACAGGGCGAGGGTGGGGGGGAAGCATATCTGCACCCCGCTTTCAAACATTCGGGTTTGAGAGCAAAAGACAAGAGATGATCTCTTATTCTTCTTTTCGTGAATGAACTTTTTCAAAATAGCCACATGGCCCAGGTCATCCGTCATTGTAACTTTTGATTCAACATGAAAAGCTCAAATATGTAGACTGTATCAGATATGATATATAAGAGTTTATTTTAATTGTGGTATAATGATTCTTGTTTCGTAAAAGCCATAATTTTTTACATAAATTATTTAATAAATCTTCGAAAAAATCAAAATGGCTAAATAAGTAAGATGTGAATGGAAAATAGTATATTTCAATAATGATACTGAAAAATAAAATGACATAAACTCATGATCAATAATGTGATCATGAATGTTATTATTTCTAATCAACTGTATTATAAGTAATTAACCAATGATTTCTTTTTAAAAAATTTAAAAAAATTAAAATTGTTGATTCCAATCAACTTTCTTTTCGAACTACAATGAATCAGTTCAACAATGATTTAATTTGAGGAATAAAGAAAAAAATCTAATGGAAGTTGACTCGACTAGATGTCGGCAGAAAAGTGGAATATTTTTTCTGCCTTTAAATAATGTTAAATTGGTTTATGTAGTTATGATAAAAACACTTAAATTCATGTGGAATACATGTAAGGGCCCGCCAATGGGTTGGCCCAAGTTTTGGGATATCCTGTCCAAACATATGCATGTACAAACTCCGTGTGTGTGTGTGTGTGTGTGTGTGTGTGTGTGTGTGTGTGTGTGTGTGTGTGTGTGTGTGTGTCTCAAATCACCTTCTCTGATTGCAGTGAACGGCATACCCTCCTCTGTCTTTGTCTGGATCACCTTCAACGCCACGAGCTGCCCATTGATCCTCCACAAACCAAGTAAACATCATCATCATTGTCATCATCGGCTTCGTGCACAGCTCTCACCATAGTAAGTCAGAGGTGTGAACAAACAAAGCAAAAAAAAAAAAACCCATACTATTGTAGTACGTACCACAATGGAGGCTCCATATAACCAAATGTCTCATTGCACTGAATCGATTTGCGACTTTCGCTGTTCCAAACAAAATTGTCAGTGACAACCAGAAAAAAGTCCAACTGCGATTGATTCAATGCACTGAGCATAAACTGACCATGATGACGGAGAATATTTAAAGCTGGCATGGCGCAATGATTTTTTTTCTCTCCTGGGATTAAGGGGTGGCTTGACCAATATGTGGCGGGCACAGAAAATAAATATACAGTGTTTGTTCAAAAGTGAGGTAATGAGTAATCATTGTTTATTAGTAATGTTTATGGTTTTATTATGTGAGGGATTGAGACATACATACCAATACGTTTGAAAATGAAGTAAATTTAGAAATATTTATGGTTTTATTATTATGCAGTACTGTATCTGCAGTGTATGGTTTCCGTTTGCCACTTTTGTCCTATACTACCTCGGGGGGATTGACGTGGTCAGTAAATATGCTGTTTCTAGCATTTAGCCCACAATTTAACACCAGTTTCAAACGTACTTTGCAAATACGTCCAAACTTAATTTTGAAAATAGGTCTGAACGTGGACTAACTGATCTAAACGTGAAGAGAACTCAAAAGACTCTCTGCACTCACAAACATGCACACACGGGGTGTAGCTGCAGCACACACACGGGAACAGCAATTTTACTAGAAGAGATTGACTACTTGTGATCTTGTTTTTCAACGTAAATAAAAAAATACATTGCTGAGGGACCGGAACGGGAACTCGACATATTTCTGACGGGGCTATAGCACCCCCTAGATGTAGCGCCGTGCATGATTTCAATTTCATTTTCAACACCGTTTATCCTGAACAGGGAAGCGGGGTGGCCGGCTGGCAGGCCACACCCTTAACTGGTCGCCGGTCAGTCGCAGGGCACATCTAGAGACGAACAATCATTCACACCCACATCTAAAACGTCGCTGAGTGGGAACCGACCCCACGTTGCCCACAAAAAGAAAAAAAAATCAGGTGAGCGCACTACTTTAATCAGTTACTTAAAGGTATATCACCCCCTTTTTATTTTTTCACTTGTCATCTTTCTACAGCATCTTGCTTATTCCTTGATTGTACTGATATTTTTATGGTTTATTCGTTGTTGTTTTTGAATGGATGGCTTTACTTTACGAAACAGCAAAAGGAAAGATGGATTCCGTTTGAACGCAGCTTCAGTGAAAGGACGTCTGCACCGCCGTACGGTCGTAAACACACCTCGCGGTAACTCAATCACTTCCTGCCTTCCCTTACTTTCAACAGCCAATCAGAAGCTATCAACGTAAAAACGTGTCGAAGCAATTATTGAACAACAGTATGTCATTTAGGTCATCTAAACATGAAAGAATATGATGCTCAAACATAGAATGATCATAACTGATCATATAACATAAGCTTACATTAGTAAGAACCAACATGGCTGCCTAACCCTAACCACAAAGATACTGTTGTTGTTATTGTTTTTTATGACACTACATTTGTATTTCTATGTAAGTACACAGTATGAATACATTTTCCACCTCTATAGTATTTTACATCAAGCACCTTCAAATTTGACAGCCGGCCATGTGATTTCTCACCTGCTGATGCCTTTATAAACTGACGCGTAGGAGCCTTCACCAAGTTTCTCCAGGCTCACGTACGAGTTGGCTGTTCCAAACTGAAGTCCCGGTTTCTGATATCACACACGCACACGCACGCACGCACACAAATGCTATTGAAACACAGGCCCATGGGTCGGTGGTGCCGCTAAATGTCACCTGCGGTGTAAAATTGAGGATGAACGTCAGCTGACCCAGAAAAAGGGGTTTTGGCAGTTTGTCTGGCTCCATGGGTCACTGTTGCTGCGGTCTCTCTGCACTCGAAGCCGTCGCATCTGCAGCGTGTGGAACCAGTGAGGCTGCGGGCCACTGTCTGGATTCAGCTTGGCCAAACAGAAAGAAAGAAAAATCTGAAATTAAAACATCCTAAAAAAAACTGAGGGGGCAAGCAATTTAAAACATCCATCCAGCTCTCCATTTTCTGTATCTGTCAAGCTAGAGTTGCAAAGAAGTGGACATATAGTGAGATTCCGTGGATGCGGTGTTCCAACACATATTTGCAAGAGGAAGGGGCAGAGTCCTGTCACCAATCATGAAAAACGTCCACCCTCACACATAAAAGTTAATTATAGATGCTTCAAGATGAGGTCAAAGCACTACCCTTGTCTAAATGGAACTCTACAACTCACTTCATCATAGTTCCTTCGCACCAAGATGCCACTAGATGAGCTACTGTGCTGTCATTTAAAACGTATGACAGTAAAAGTTCAGTGGATGTTAGAAGCCGGCTGTCCACTGTCAAACGGGTTCACCAGCTTGAAAAGAAAATGGGAAGACCACTTTTGTTTCTTATCGTTTCATCGGATACCTCAGAAACCGGCAGCGATGAAGAACTGTTGCTCTTCTTCACGGTCCTTTCCTCCATTCTCAACACCTCCACCTGTTCCTCTTCCTCTTCCTCCCCCTTCCATGGACCTTTGCCCCCCTTATCCTCCTCGACCTCGCCACAGCAGCACCTCCTCATCCAGCAGGACAATCCGTCCATCGCTGTTTCTTCTTCGTCTTCTTCTGCTGCTCATATGACCAACGTGCTGTCTGGATGAGAGCAAACATGGTCTCATGACTTCTTCTGCCCCCCCCCCCACGCCACTTTCCCTCCCCTCAGGCAGGAAGGAGAACAACAGTGGCATTCAACATGCGGGATGTTGCTGCCCTCCAGTGGGCACGGTCAAGAATTGCTGTCAATCATAGCCATCCATGCATTTTCTATTCTGCTTGTCCAGTGGTGGGAAGTAACAAAATACATATTATTGCTATTGTACTTACATTAAAAATCTACTTACCGGTACTGTATCTTTATTCCCTACATTTGAAAGCAGACATCTACAATTTTGAGACTTCCAATAAGTCCAATAATAACAAGTGAATGACAGCATTTTTGGGGTGAGGGCGATTGGTAATGTGATGATTAACGTCGACCAGCAGGGGGCAGTATGACCACGCACAAAAAGAGCCAATTTGCACTTAAGCGTGGACGTGAGTATGTGAGTATACACTGTGCATTGAATAAATCCAAATTCATACTCTGACCAGTATGAAATTATAGTACCTGTAACGGCCTTTTGTTTTTTAAATAACATTTTAACATGATTAAATGTCACACAAGTGTAAAATAAAGTGAAATGCTGTTAATAGGCCACCTTCCGCCCGAAGTCAGCAGCGATAGTCTTCCAGTACGGCCCGCGACCCAGTACAGGTCAGCGGTGTTGAAAATGGACGGATGGTGGCCTGAAATACAGCTGACACGATTTAAGGCCGTTTGTTTTCAAGATAGGAGCCGTAATTCAACTGAATTTTTCCTCTGACTTATTCAGTTAACTTCACGAAAAGCAGACTTTGTCAGAAAGAATTCATTAAAAAAAAGATGTCTCCTGTCATCATGTATGTCTGTTTGTCTGTGAATGGTCGTTGGTCTGCAGCAGGGGTGTCGAACTCATTTTTGTCGCGATGGGATTGGCCCCAGCACGCCCACGACCGCCATGACGACAAAGCGGTTCATACGATGCATGGATAGATATTGTAAAGGGTGAGGGAAGCCGACCCCAATTTTTCATGAAAAATACTTTCACAATGTTTTTGTCACCTGATCCCACTATCCTCTATTTCTCAATGTGCAATTAGAAATGAAAATCCACTTTATCTCTTATTAAATTTGAATGTTCACATGTGACAAAAGTCACACAATGGTTTTCAACAGAAGACAAAAGTCTGATTGGTCACGTTGTGACCATACATTAGCCTTGAAATGTTTCCCGAGAGGCATTTGACCTCTCTCCTTGTTGGACAAAATGCTTATGTGTTGATGTTTCTTCTGCCCATCGCAGCATTTTTTGTCGACATCTATGAATGCACATGGCTTTGCTGAGAGCGACGCAAGGTAGGAAATAGTTTAGCGTGTCAACGGCTCAATGTGACAGCCCCTGGCAACGGGATGAAGAACGAGGCAGCGACAGGGACGTAATTGGACGACGCGAGGAAGGGGTGGACAGGGGGGGGGGGGGG